>JAVTVY010011595.1:0-58109 GCA_036873755.1 Hanleya hanleyi
AAACGAATAAAACATGATGAATGATAATAGATCAAGACAATGTTATTTCATATTCATATATCAATTTGTCGGGTAATTGGAACCCTATTATATTTATGCGTGTTTTATCTGTTGTCTGATGTTTGTAGTTGTGTATGTTTGATTGCGTTTTAGCCCTGCTGGGCACAACTTTTATCCAAACAAGATATCAAGCTCGGAGAAAAAGATTAACGGACGGACAAACAGGCGGACACCACAATGACAATACCCCTGAGCTTTATATTTCATATTTGATATTTCAAGGCATAAGCTTCATATCACAGAAGTTTGGACTTGACTTGAGGCCAAGGACATGTGATGTGTTGACTTAATAAATGGAAGTGGAGCACACTGATAAAAAACTGTATAAAAAGATGGCTTGAAGCCACATTAAAGGCTGTTACATAATCTAGTTATGGGTGGTCTAAATTACCACGATATAGATGCATGTAATTACCCCAATGAACTTCTCAGAGGCTGAACACGGATAAAGGAATTTAAACAAATGCTGCGTAATAGCCTACCACACCTTACAAACAAAATATCATGCAATCTATGTACACAATTTTTAAATTGTTTTTTTTTATCCCCATCATCAACCAATTTGGGGAATAATTCATGGTGTCTGTCTTGCAAATTAAAGCATTTAAATAGACAGAGATTTCCCTTTGGCAGAGTTGTACTGTGACGTCAATGCCCTACACAGCCCATTCTTCATGCTTGTATAACCAAGAACTAAGACCATTTTGAAATATGCAAATTAAAAAAGACGTAAATGTAACACTGTCTCATAATAAATTAATACCTGGGGCATTTAACTTGCCATCAAATGTAATTTCATAACTGTCTATAAGGAATATGGGTGAATGCTATGCCAGAACTTTTCTAAAGTGTATGTAGTCCGTATAAATCAAGAACCAAGATGGGTCGATTTTCCTTTTGAAGTTGAAAGAGAGAGAGAGAGAATTAAGGTTTAACGTCGCGTTCAGCAATATTTTAGCTATATAGCGACGATCAAACAAATTCTAAGTACTCAAGCCAATAATTTAGTAATCCAACACATTAAAAGATACACACATTAAAACTTATGCAACAAACCAATTTCGCTCAAATAACCCAAGACACAGTCCTCCCTCACCCGACTAAAAAGATATTCCAAAGCAGTCGCTCGATAAAAAGAGCCTCTTACAATCTTAAAAGTTGAATGTTCAACTGAATAATTAAACATGCTATTGCAAATTTACAGGAAGAGCCAAAGATTTTTGTTTGTGAGTGCCAACCTAAACCTGGTTCATCCGACATTAGAACAGATGAATAAAACTTACTGTGAGTATGAACAATAGCCAGGATCCAAAGTATTAGATTTCATCATCATCATTATCATTCAAAACTGAACTCCCCCTATGATAATCCCTCTAATAATTCAATCACAAGACGTGAAATTTTTCACCATAAAATCTGGACTGATCAAATTTATTACAACAGTCAAAATGGTAAAAATCATATAGATAATCCATTATTTCTTCGCTATTTCATTGATTTTAGGGCAATCAAATTCATTAGAAGAGCTGCATCTTGTCCCCAAAATTGGGGGTAATTGAATTTTGATGGGGGATTGAATGATTAGAGGGACGAGCTTTCATTGAACCCATCCACTGCCCTCAGGGGCATGTCCCCACCTCAGGGGATCTGAATCGACCCTCATACGCCACGGATTAAGAAGTGAAACCCACATGAGCCGACCCTTAAGAAGTGAAACCCACATGAGCCGACCCTCATACGCCACGGATTTCACCCCATGGCTCATTCACCCCCATGGGTTAGTTTATAGGGATAGAGAGATCGTATGCCCTTTCTATACTACTAATCGCGCATGAGCAGTCGACCCATTCTACTGTAGGGTGCATGAGCAGTCGACCCATTCTACTGTAGGGTGAAGCCTGGCCCATGGAATCTCAGGTAGCGAAAACCCCAGGTCTCGCGGCCCACCCTATCCCGCGCCACACCTATGCGACCCGCTGTGCAGTGAGTAAAGTGGAGGAGGAGGAGTAGGTGAGTAAAGTGGAGGAGGAGGAGGAGTAGACACGCCACGGATTATACTAGGGAGATAAACTATTCTATATCATGAATTCCAGCGTGGCGGATTTACTAGGTAGGCCTACCGGTGTGATGGATATAAGAATGTCTGGTGATTGGTGTCTCTTTTTGTTGAGAGGATTGTGAAATCGATCAACTTGGTTCTATAACACAGACTGGTTATAGGCGAGAGTATATGACGTCATATTGTGTGTAGGAAGGGAGACTATATATAATATTGATATATTGATAATAATGATTATAGGACAATAACAAGAAATGAATTACATTGACTCCATTGTCACGGCGTTGACCCACTGGGGGTGCGGTCTGCCGGAAATGGCTCCATTCCCATCTTCTACCGACAACCACACCCCCACCTGGGCCACGGACCCACCAGGGCGAGCCATATCGTGGAAGACAGTCCAGCCCCCTGCCCAACGACAGGCACACCCGAGCAGGGACGACAAAGGAGTATAGACACGCAACGAAACGTTATATACATGAATATCCAATATCATGCTAATTGTCGAAATGATACACGGTAATTATATTGCAAATATTTGAAAGCATCACTGACTTGTTGAATAGGAATCTTACTCTTCAGTCATGAGTGGATTTAAATAGAAAGATGATGATGATCTTCACTGAGGTCCCCGCGTCTATCAATTAACATACAGTCAGTAGTTTACTGGAATGTTCTGGGGATTCAAAAAAATCGTGAACCTTGTAAAAATATGCTAAGGGACTGTTCATTTTTACCAGGGGGGTGGATCGGGGGAATCAGGGGGAGGGGGAGGCACTAAACACCAACATTTGAGAACATGAACCCATCCCCATGTACCGCCTTTTGGCCCTGGTCGGGAGATATTTATTTTGAGATTATTTTGTTCCAGCATATTCTCAGCTGAGATAAGAATGACAAAATCTAATAATTGCCAACTGAACTAATCCTCCATAAACATGACTAATCCCCAATAAACAAACATCAAGTATACACATTCGAAGACTGAATGAAGATTACATAATAACCTAGTCCTTTACTTTGGCTCAACCCAGAAATACCGGGGCAATTAAATGCTAGTTTAACCATGATTTAATACAGATACATCCAGATTGTGTTGATCATGTTTAAAAGAATACAGTAAAACCTAAACAGTTAATTTCCATATTATTCGGGGGAAAAGTACCAGCCGGCAACAAAACAAAATTCATTTAATTAATTTAGAAAAAATCTTTTCAAAATAAGTAAAACATTGACACTGTACAATACCTTATCATAGGGCGACTGGGGAAAATGGCCACTGCATTCTGATAGTATATTTCGAAAGGCGGTGTTCGGTTTGACCGTATTTTTTCCTTAGTGTGTTTCGTTTATAAACCGAAAATATATTTTCCTGTCGTTCACTTTGAAAGTTATTAGCTCGAGAGAGAAAATACTGAATTTTCATGTTCTCAATTTTCACCGAGAAGAGATTTGTCAACAAATATTACGAGTATTAGAAAATAAGCATTTGTTTGTTTTTGCAATTTTTGGCGATATTCTTGAAGGGAATCCTTCATATATAAAATATGACACTTTTAACCAAAACGAGTCTTACATATCGAAATGCGGTAGGTTTGATCCAAAATGATACTGAAGAATATGTCCAAACGCTTGTAATGCTCTGAAAGGGTGTAGTTCACCGCCATTCGGCACATGATTCCTCATGCTGATAATTGTAACAGCTGCTTGGTCGAATGGTTACAGTGTCGGACTAAGGATCAAAAGAAAACCCACATTTAGGTTTGAATCCCCAAATCCCCGATTAAATATTCTGACGATCCAGCTTAACAAAAAATTAATTGTTACACATATATAATTTCGTCTTAGAGCATCGGAAAGTTGTAACTATGAATTGAAAAGTTATAAGGTTAAACTTGTCTTTTATCAAGGCCTTTATTAAGGAAATTATCCTCAAGAAGTAGTGACGCTTGCTTTCCCAAGTGTTTATGCATGTGCCTATATGATTTTTCTTATTATTATTTTTTTTTTCCACTTACTTCCTTAATTATTGTTCGCTTAATTTTTGGCAGTGAATTTTCAGTTTTCGAGTCGGTTTATATATTAATATAACTGATTATTGTTCGTAAATATCTGGGTCGTTCATGAAAATACTAATGGTAACCGTATGAGAATATGAACCAGAATTTCCCATTAGACTAGCCTCTCCTGTCTGACAAAGAGTTGGGGAATACCTGAGCATTACGTCACAATTTACCGGCCGGCTCGGAGCGAGACAATAGAGCAACAGAGAGCGACTCTGAAGGGAAAGATATCCATCTAAAGCGAACACGTCCTTTAGCATTAGATTTTCTTAGTTTAAACATATTAACAATAGGATTGGGGACAAGTTCTAATCAACTTACGTGCCCTCTCAGAAATTAAATACAAAGATAAATAATCAGGCGGCAAAACAGACATTAACTTCGGCATACAGACTTTCTTCCACATTTATGTGTAAAATATGAACTTTTTATAATGAAATAAAAATAAAGTTTTGTTGAAAATACATATTTTAATAAGAAAAAAAAACAAGAAAACTATGCTCATACTGGTAAAATCAAATACAGGGAAAGTAAACAGTCCATGACGGGAAAAGGGAAAATGTTAGCCAGGGGAAGTGTGTGTGCGGCGATTCTCCTCTCGGACCTGGTATACCAGGACAAAATGGCAGTCGACCAACAGTTACATGTCTTTTCTAGTCTCTCTCGATGTCTTTGGGGTGATAGTTTTAAATATGTCTTTGCAATAGTCATCATGTGCCCGAAGTGAACTTGGGATATCGGGGAAGGCAGATCGGTACTTATACGCTGTGTATTAATGGTGGGATGGTGATTGGATTGAAGATAAGTGCGGTCGATGATTCAAGACAAATTCCATACAATTTAAGCTACGGTTTTGGCATAATGGAAGACAAGGCTGTTCGAAGCGCCGAAAGCAAGGCATATTGTGTTTCATTTTCGATAGATTTTTCGACTTTAAAGCTGTCAATTTTCATATCAATAGTGCTGAATATCACTACAGGGGTTTATCCATCTGTCCACTCAAATTTGAACATGAAAAAAAATCCACATTCGCTCTCATCATGCCACTTAGTATGTAAAAATATGTCGAAAACAGAAATGAAATGGTCCAGTTTGACGCCTATTTACATGATACGAGACGATCGAGAGTCTTTTGGTGGATTTTTTTATATGCATATATTTGACGAAATATGGACGCATCATCATGTAGACATCGGGCACGATGAACTAAAACAGTCGACTTTTAGAACGGAAAATGTACGTCGGAAGAAGCACAAATAGGACCAGTCGCCATGACAGCTGTCGAACATTTATACTGGTCTTCTCCGAGGTCCGCGCGTCTCTCATTTATAGCCGGGTCGCTGCAGCGCAACCGTTATATTACGGGCTACCTACCAAGGTGAAGACATTCGGGTTACAGCACTTCGTTTCCTGAGTGGATTTGAGCGACAGAACGCGAGGGGACAATAGTATGGAGGAATTATCATTCTTCTAATAGAAGAGCCGAGAAGAATCACCAGCCACGCATCGTTTTCCGCTTTGATTTGACAGAAGTCTCTAACCGACTGGACGTATAGGGAGGACGGAGATGGATAGATTTCTTCTGCGTAGTTGACGGATTTTACAATTATGATTAACACCAGATCTGAGAGTACGCTCTCTATCGCCAAGATCGGGAGCGACTATTGTAGATCTATTTTCCGTAGATCTGGACTTTCAACGGCGGATGGAAGTTTGCAGGAAGGCTAACATACCGGTAGTGCCCGCCTACGAAGCTGGGTCATCATGACATGAAGGAACCAGACGCATGGCTATATATCGGTTATCCAATTTTGCGCCCCGACAAAAAATGCTGAAACAAAAATAAAATAAATATTAACTGCTCCAGCCTATATACAATAAAATGTCACACATATCATAAACAAACAGTTTGAGATGCATGTGTTTCACAGTATTTATATTGATATATGTTCATGAAACCGACAAGATTCGAATGACCATCCTAGAAAATTATATGCAAATAGATTTGCATATGCTATTAAACGTGTGATCATCCGCATGTGCGAGCACCTTTCATTGGTTTCAAATCCTGCAATTTGCACACGTTTCTATAGTCTAGGAAATATTATCCAATATCCATTTATCATAACCGTGTGTAACATATGCAAATAGTCATATATAACATCTATGTAGTGCACGTTGCAAATATAATGAAATACGAAAATGTCATTACATGAAATCTAGCAATTTCATGCGTGCTTTGTTCAATTTTACCAACTCGTCATTCATATAGGAAATGTTTCAGAAATATACAGATTTAATAATCCAAGTGAAATGTAGATAAAAAACATTGATTTCACCGTACATTACACGTATAAGGAAGACTCGTATGTACAAGCATATATCACAAGGTGGTTACATACATCATGTCCATATGCCAATGACCTGGCCACTGTATGGCGAAGCTATGGCAAATATTTTTATTTGCTTATATACGAACGGACTGGAATTTATTTTAAATCCGACTATATAAAATCCTTCATCACACGGGTTAAATATAACTAAACTAGAACATACTCAATATGCTCAGTATGGTATTCAAATGTTAAGTGAATCCAATCATTTAATTTTTCTCAACCTACTAGTCAAATGTCTGTGAATGCGACCGTTCACCAGGGTATCAAATGTAAGTAAAACTATATATTCAATACGGCGGATCATCCCCTATTTGCAACCAATCAAATCAATGTACACCCGAAACATTCCACATGGTTATGTCATATAGGTGAAATTAGGGACTCTCCAAGCTGCACTGTACAGTTAAATTATTATAAATATCTAATTACACCATATCGGAAATGTATTATAAATGAATGCAAATTTCGGACTCCTGCACCATACATTTAACATACATGTTAAATGTACAATTTTCTGTAGTGTGCGTTGTGCTCTTGCATTTCATCTACGATCTTACATGTGTAAGGATGTGGAAGGGTCTAGAGTCTAGTCTTGCCAGTGCTGTCTAGCTAGTCTTACCTAATGGTACATATTCCCAGTTAATTTGCTTCTAACATTACATACAGATGCAAAAGAGTCCTAAATCGCTTAAGTGTGAATTGCCATTATGACTTGTTTAATGACCGTGCATTCTTTTCTCAGCAAACAAGTAACAAACAACATAACATCCTTGAAGGGAACATGTTCAAAATTGATAATTTGTGAGAGATTATGAAAATTATTCCTCATAGAAGTCCTCATAGATTTGGGTTACCAGGGTTTTAGATTAGGCCAAAATTAATCAAAAAGCGGCTTCAGTATATGCCTGTACATCTGGAATTACACTGGTCCAAATTTCAAGGTTGTTCAATGGCCGTGGTCCCGGTTGGTAGCTAGCAATGCAGGGAAAGGTATAAGATGTAGGGGATACAACTCTGAATAGTCCAACCTCATAGTATAGTCAGAACTGGATTTAGTTTGGTGTGAGCGACTGAATAAAATTTAACGTCGCTTTCAACAATATTTTAGCTTTATCGCGATGAACCAACTGAGCACCACCAGCCAAGTTGCGTTCCTGCTACATCAAAGAAGGAATCTTTGAAGCAGCATGGGACCAGAAACCCCCCATCCACTCTATAAAACACTGAGGACAGCACACAAGACATTTGACCTTTGACCTACTGACCGCAAATGAATAGGGTTCCTCTTTGCCCTGCGGGTAATGTATATACAAAGTTTGGTACCAATGCATACCTCGGAACTGCAGATATCGCACAGACAACACATGTTAATGGATTAATGGATGGATAGACGGATAGTTGGACAGAACTCATCATCGTATATATAAGGCCTTGTCTTCGATGAGCATATACAAATGTGACTCAAACAGTTCCTGATTTTGGGACCTCTATTGGGAAATCTTTTATACGCATATGCACGATTCTCGTCTTTTTGAACATTACGGAAATCCTTTAAAAACATGGAAGTGTGACTAGCGTCACATGACCTACGAAGTAGGGTAGGCATTAGGACTCCGACGCGCATTGAACTCTTAGAAATCCCCCCCGTCCTAAGTTGAAATCCTGTCAATATTAAGATGGGCACAGCTCAAGTCAGAATTACCAGCGATTTTCATCAAATATCCCCAGAAATTTTCATCAAAAGTATATTAGCTCAGAACTTGCTGGTAAAAGTCCCCTAATACACCTTCAAGCAAAAAATCAAGGTTCTAATGTCAACGGTTTTCCTTATTTTGCGGACGAAAGGATCCGGATGGACTCACTGACTACCGAACAATTTGCAGATGGTAGCCTACTTCGTATGAAAATAATTTTAAAAAGTTTCGAGTTGCTACCACTTTTGTTCGGTCAGGTTACCACAAGCAAAATAAATTTTAATTTCTGCCTCACCCTAATTTGGGCACAATCTCTATTCAGCGTGGCAAAAAATTTTGGGGTAGGGAAAACGCACCCAAATTGGTGAAAATACGGTTTCTGGCAAAGTAGGTAAGCTTTTACTAAAACATGACATAACTGAACTTTGATTATCAAGACAAGAAGAAAATATAAATATATATAAATATTTTTTTTAGTCCTAATTTGGGTACAACGTTTAATATATCAAGGGGTAATCTAAAGCCCTGGTTACTGTATCTTATGCGTGAAAAATCCAGGTTGGGATTTCAGTTGGGACTGGCCACCATGACAGTTTTGCTGGCTCCAGGGGGTTAAACTGACTGTTTCTTTACTCTATGAACCATGTATACTTCCTCATATCACGTATTTGTTAAAAATAACAAGCGGAGGCAATTCCTACTATGCTATGGGGTGCCTTTTAATTCATGAGGGGCCTGTTCATACCTAGGGTGCAGCGAGGGAATATGGCTCGTGAATAAAGATCTCTGGCTACAGCCTCAAGTGGCATATGATTGAGAATGCTTACAAATATATTCTTTGTTGTCATGTTTGTTTGACTACACAAGGCAACTTTTTTTCATCATGACTCACATTCAAAATTATTTATAGAAGAGGGCTGATTACAAGCTTCGGATATGGCCCTTGATCAAGCTGTTGGTGATTAACTATTTACCATATTGTGGATTAATGACAAAGGAATTTATGGCCAATATTATTCTGAGTATGTTAAGTTTATTTCATCAGTCAAGGTACCTATTTCCTGATAAAACCTGTGCAGCTCAGTTCATTCTTATGATGAAAGCCTACTTGTACATGTATATTAGATTGTTAGAAGTCCATTCAGGTCTGGCCGCCAACACTGGGGCAGCAAAACAACTGGCCCCACTTTGCTGTATATGGAAACCACTGGCTCGGCTTTGTTACACTGCTGAAGAGGGTCTCAAGGAGGGATGTAACTCTTGCAACAGAAAGCGCC
This sequence comes from Hanleya hanleyi, assembly GCA_036873755.1. Classification (NCBI taxonomy): domain Eukaryota; kingdom Metazoa; phylum Mollusca; class Polyplacophora; order Lepidopleurida; family Hanleyidae; genus Hanleya; species Hanleya hanleyi. The sequence goes on from JAVTVY010011595.1 coordinate 9,550, forward strand.
CGGTTTACTCTAGCACAAAACAAAGTTCTTACGCTGAAAGAAATAGTTCTTTTCTTCTTGATAACCTTGTTTTTTGTCTTTTGGATTATTTTTGTTGTTCTTTTACGTAAGCTGAATATAGTAGATGTGTATTGATGTTTTTTAAGTAATCAGTTGTTGTTTTTGAGAGTTTGCTAGTTTCTAGTTCGAAGTATGTCGTCTGCTAGGTCAGAGACTGTCGTCTGCTAAACCAGTGACTATTAGAGGAAAATGCTGGTTGATTGTTTGTCTGTGTATGTCACAATTTTTTTTGACATGAAATGGCTTGTTTGGTCAATATTAATGTATATTTGTTGTATACTGCATTTCCAATTACATGTACCTCTTCACTTTCCTCATTTCTTTGTTTTCACTGTGTTTAAAAGGGAATTTTGGCAAATGAATTTGAGTGCTCCCCCCCTCCTATATATATCTGGCTGACCCTAACGGGTCTACACCAATATGTAAAAATCAACAATGAAGGCTGCTGCATGTGCAGTTGTACAATTATACTCCTGAAAAAATCGTGTCAGTGTCACCAGATGAGCGTGTTAGAAGATCTCTATAAATGGCTATATATCAACCGGATATACGGTAGGACGATGAAATTCCATAAAATCTTCGTTGCATGGCCGAAGAATAATCATTGCAGTAAATTTTCGAGATGGGTGGTTTTTTGTTATTCTGTGACCGTCGAAAGAGCAAATATTGGTTTCATACTTACTCCATAGGGCAAAGGTATATACACATACTGATAGCGTTAAATGGCGTTCAATATGTTCAATTTCTTCTATTTTTTTTCTAGAAAGGTGATTTATTAGCTTTTAGCTTGCGAGTGCCTTAGCTTTTGAACTATGCAGATTCTGATTTTTGAAATTTTGAGTGAGTGAGTAGGATTTAACGTCGTTTTCAACATTTTTTTTCAGTCCTACCACGACGGTGCATACATGTGCCAGGACAGGACAGTGTCCACACTTCATATTATTCTGGACATTGATCAGCCCAGCCAGTACAGCACCTGGTCGCCCATCCAAGTATTGACCGAGCTCAACGTTGCTTAACTTCGATGATCTGACGAGAACCGGTGTGCCCAACGTGACTTGAAATTTTGATGTTGTCCGGTGTCTCTCTATGTACTCCAGATGGTGTCCATATTTGTTAATGACTTGGAACCAGGTATTGTCGTTCGCAGCTATATTTTCCAGTTGTTTTGCCCCTCGTATTTAAAACACCCTGCTTTTCCCCTTACGCTCATTTGAGGAAGTGAATTATCTACCCCCGAAAGCCCATGCAAACTAAATATAGTTAATGTTCCAGTGCTTTTTAGTCTGTCTACTGCGAGTTGAAAGGTGAAGAATCCTGACGACCTAAATTATCTCTGTAACCTAAGAAAATATTTTGATGAGAGACGTACTTCACGATAAAACTTTAGCTTTATGACGCTACTTCATGTAATTGACTGACAACAAATGATTTTAAACCAATGGAATTGCATGAAATCAGTTTCTGTTGATAAAAAACCCCTATTTCCAGTGTCTCTAATTTGTATGCGATTATGCTATATAGAAGCTAAGTATTTGACGCTTATCACATAGGAACCGGATCACATCGATAGCTATAGATCGTGTCCAAGGTTGGGCGACCTCATCCTTATTGCTGACAGTGACACACGTTGACACTAAGAGTTCCGTGTCTGTTGTGGAAGTAACAACTACATATCTTGCAGGATACTTATCATGTATGGAAGGGCAAATGTCCAAATAAATGAGAAATTCTGATTTATTTAGACATTTGGCCTTCCATACACTTCCACGTACACAAGTTCCAGGTTCATAGATAACATCTATTGTTTCAAATTATTCGAATTAGTATAAATATTATAGATAAGGCAATAATTCAAATGAGTAGACGAAAATATTGACCAATGTATTCCCAAACATTATCATAGGTTTTACATCCAAGAGGAATGATTCACTAGATATTCCTAACCGATGCGAATATTTGTCATTTGACGTTAGGTGAGTCATTTGACATTATCAACGTTGCCCAAACACGCCCATTAGTATAATGGATGAGTGAAATTAAATTTCTACATGTGCACATACCTATGTAAATGTCTGTTTCTGAACTTTAGTTTCACCTATTTAATGTATGTAACTCACATTCACGCACGTATGTATATTGAATCCAACTGTTAGTACGGGAGGACCCAAAATCCCCGGCAGCGTATTTGTACAATGAAACATATCGTACGGTGAATATTTACTGCGCTTTGATTGGACAGATTAATGACCAATCGTTGACTTTCTCTCTTTCGAGTTAACGCCTCCTTACTAATTCCTATAAAAGAACGAGAAAGAGAAAATAATCTTACACGCCTTCAAAGAATCGCCTGCTGTGGATGAAAGAATCATCTATCAACATAAACATGGTAAGAATAGACTAATGGTATGAAGAGACTAACTTAGGATGGGAGACCACAATTTCAAAATCTGTCTGTCTGTCTGAAGAGACTAATGCTTCTTAGCTGGCCATGTGCAAAAGTTAGGGTATTAGGAAATCCGCATGACCTGGCTCCTGATTTGTTAATCAGCACTTGGAGACCGCGGTCTGCTGGTAGGAATACATGTGATAAATTCGTAATTGAAAATGTCCCATAACTCTAGTCTCTATTTTCAACGTTCACTTGATATTACTTTCACTCCTTTTTCGGCGAGCATTCTATGAAGATTTGTCCAAAGATGGCCGCGGCCATGAGAACAGGTTAGGGCGATCCCGCTCTCTAAAATGGAGGTTAAAAAGGTCGTTTTTCTCCATAACTTTTGATTTCTTCTTAACCAATGCATCAAAATTTCACGCGCATTGATTTATCTATTGTTCCGTGTCATAAAATTAATTTGCCATGTGAAGAACCAGCTAATGTTGTTTAAACAGCGCGAAAGGTGTTTGGCTTATTATTATACAAATTAGATAGATGACAATTTACTTTTTTAGTACCATTTAATGCGGATAGATATGTCTGTATGCGCCTCAAGAGGATTTTGCTAAATTCATTATGTGAACTGATTTATTGAGCGAAAACGACCCTTTTTACCTCCATATTAGAGAGCGGGATTCCCCGGACCTGGAGAATGCGCGTTTCTCCAGTATGCCGGTGAACAATATAGCTCCATACCGTGCCAGCGATAACAAATTGTGTCGGGGTTTAATTATGGTATGGATTTAGTGCTGGCACGAATTCAACGAAGTCTCCCTTCGTGGCTGTGAATTGGGTATTTAACCCGTATGGAGATAGTTGGGCGGGGGTGATAATTTTTTTCGTGGTAGACTGATAACCACCATGGACTGGCCAAGATAGCTTATTTCGTATGTGATATTTTTCGAATATGCATGCCATAGCAAGCCGCCTTCCCACTGTAATTCATAGGGAGAAGATCTGACCTAGTGGACTAACGAATGCATTGAAGCATGACTCGGTTTGAATTTGTGGTTCATACTCTTCCTCTAATTTATTTGTTTGTTTCCTATGCACGTTTTAATTATTCTTCCAGACAACTCTCGCTAAACGAGAGCGGGGAACAATAGATCAACGGTTTCAACTGTTGTCAACGACCCGCGCACCTGGGAAACGGAATCCTATGCTATAACATTGTCTGGCAACAGTTTGTCTTCATAAATTGATTTCCGTATGTCGAAAATTTCTGAAATTTCAGTATGTTTGTGCCCCAGATGTAGGCATCCTCCGATAGTATCTGAACATCGGCCGCCGAGAACACATACCTTTTTATTTATGGCAATTTATCTGTATTTCCTAATGTTACTCTTATGAGAGTCGTACCCCAGTTACGGACGGGAGCAGTCAGCTGTGACGCAGGGCTGTCTGTGACAATTAACCAACCCGAGTTGTTTTACACGAAGTTAATTAGAAAGTTTTCCCCCATTTCTATTTTGACAGTGTGTTTGAATTCTAAAGTCTGTCTATTTTAATTAGCCACCTACTTTGGAACAGTAGTTAACTCTGCATAAGTTTTCTTTTTTGCAGCGTGTAGAACAAACTAAACTCTACGAAATGACTACCATGTCTCCGTAATATCGATAATATATCACGCTTGAAATAACGTTGTAATTTTCTCCATATAAAACTTCATTGCATTTGTTTCATGTACCGGGACTCAATTACATAGAGAGACGTCATGATATATTCATACTCACTGGCACAAATTTCATTGATTCCGTATTAAGTAATAACAGGCGGTCCGTTGAATTGTCGCGTATTTCTCATGCCCAATGAAATTGCCGAATGATAAACCGCACACACCTCTATGACCGTACACGGCATTATTGACGTTTGTGCTAGTAAACACGAATACATTATAACGGCTCCTTATGTAATTGAGTCCCGGTACATGAAACAACTGTACTGCAGTTTTATATGAAAAGAGTTATTTCAAGCGTGATATATTATCGATGGGATACGGATAAAACCCCAGTGGACAAAACACCAACGGACAAAACACCAGCGGACAAAACCCCAGTGGACAAAACCTCAACACAAAAATCCCCAGAACAGGAAAAGTGGACAAAACTCCAGGCAAAACACCACTTCATTTTTTTTTATAAATTTGTGTTTACTTCTAAATATGCTTTTAATTCTGAGTATTTTTTTTCATTAATCCCCAATGATAATCATTTTTTCCCTAATCTCCACTAATCTTCTCAGTAGAGGATTAGCGGACTGCTCTATCTTTGATGACTAATTATATGGATTTAAAACTTTAAAGTAACTTTAATCAAGGAGTTATTTAACTCCATGCTTTAATATAACTTTAAATGATGCGGTTGGACAGAGGTTGAAGAAGCGAGTGCAGCGAGCTACAAAAGACCTACAGGAAAGACTACGCAATCTGTGCGTTGACTTGGACAGCGGTCGTAACACATTGGAAGAAACCACGAGAGGCCTTGGACATAATATCAGACTATATTAGATAGATTTATTAGATTTAGATACTAGATTTAGATAGATTACTAGGCGGAAAGAAAACTAAATGCGAAATGTCACATTTTTGTGTGTGAATATTGACCATAACATGTAAATATTGACATTAATTTAATCAAAAAAATATAGATAAAATCTCTTAAAGTTGTTGTATGGCTAATATATTTTTTTCATACAAAAGTTAAAATTGGGGGGTTTTGTCCGATTGGGGTTTTGTCCGCTGGTGTTTTGTCCACTGAGGTTTTGTCCGCTGGTGTTTTGTCCACTGGGGTTTTGTCCGCTGGTGTTTTGTCCACTGGGGTTTTGTCCGCTGGGGTTTTGTCCTACACCCATTATCGATATCACGGAGAAATGTTAGTTATTTTGTAGAGTTCAGTTTGTTCGACACGCTGCAAAAAAAAAAAAAAAAAAAAATATGCAAACTTATCTACTGATTTTTGACAATCTCCAAAGTAGACGACTAATTTAAATGGACAGACTATATTCACAGAACAGACACCCTGGGACCTCTCAGTCTTTGAGTGAGAGATAATTTTGACATGGCCTGAGAGTAATGGAAAAAAAAGAGAGCAGGGAGCAAAGAGCAAAGGACTCCATCAACGGAAATGACGTAATCACCGGAAGTGACTAATCCGCTTGAATTCTAAAGCAAACATCGTGCCTAACTCTAAGCAAACATCCGGCTTAATTCTAAAAGCAAACGTCAGGCTTAATTATAAAAGTATACATCGGACTTCGTTTTAAAGCAAACACCTGGCTTGATTTCAAAAGCAAACATTTGGCTTAATTCTTAAAGCAAACATTCGGCTTAATTCTTGGGCAACATTCGGCTTACTACATCACGTAATGTAAATAGGTTATGATTCTAGGAAAATACATCGCACTTACGCGACTAAGCTACAGAGTATCCAAGCTATGTTATGACACATTTTAAGACAACCAATTAAACGTATTAGCGACGTAAAAATGACGTCGTCAAACAGTAAGCACACAAATATATTCAGTATCGAACAATTGAGCATAGGAACAAGGGATTGTTCCGATCCCACTTCGAATCGCCTGATCCCGGTCCTTATCGCTCCGATCCCGCTACTTATCGCTCTGATTCCGTTCCTTATCCCTCCGATCCGGCTCCTTATCGCTCTGATCCCGCTCCCTATCGCTTTGATCCCGCTCCTCATCGCTCTGCATCCCGCTCCTCATCGCTCCGATCCCACTCTTAACGCTATAATTCCGCTCCTTATCGCTCCGACCCCCCTCCGGATCAATTTTTAGGGGGGATTGGAGCGATACGGAGCGGAGTTGAAGCGATTTGGAGCGGAATCGGGACGATTTTAAGTGGGTTAAACATCTATATGTATTAAACTATATATTGAATTTGCGGTCTTTTCTCTATGTTGCGTAGTAAATCCCTTATATTTTGATGAACAGAGTCGCTTCCCCTGTTCCTATGCTCAAGCGTGTGATGTTGAATATATAGGTTTAATTCAAGTTTGATGGTGTCATTGTTACGTCGCTAATATGTTTAATTAATCGTCTTTTTCTTAAAATGTTTGCACAAAATAACTTGAATATGGTAAGCTAAGTTGCGCATGTGCGATGTAGTTTTACAAAATCAATATCGAGTTACCTCCCATTAGGATTATTTTCTCGATAACGTCCATGTAAATCAAGATTGTAGAGTATAGGTCCGCACTGGTCTGTCGATTGGAGTAAACATCTCTCTATAGCCCTAAGTGTTACACGATGCAGTAAGTCGGGTGTTTGCTTTTATAAATAAGCCGGATGTTTGCTTTAGAATAAAGCCAGATGTTTGCTTTAGAATTAAGCCGGATGTTTGCTTTTAGAATTAAGACGGATATTTGCTTTAGAATAAGTCCGGATGTTTGCTTTAGAATGAAGTCGGATATTTACTTTAGATTAGACCGGATGTTTGCTTTAGAATTAGGCCGGATGTTTGCTTTAGAATGAGGCCGGATGCTTGCGTTAGAATTAAACCGGACTAGTCACTTCCGGGTATCAGTTACTTCCGGTGATTACGTCATTTTTGTAAAGACACCATCTGCTCCATGCTCCTGTGTCTTAGATCTCCCCTCTTTCTCTACTACTGAGATAATGTGAGAAGTGTCCCATATCTCGCGAAAACGTTGAAATCTCGCATTCATTCGCAATTCTCGCGGAAACTGCAGAAATATCTCGAATATTTAAAAATCTCTTTGGAAATGTTTTTTTTTTTTCATTCCCATTCTAGGGACCAGGATATGTATTTGCACTCGTGTTGGGCGTGTGGTTAGTCACCACCACATCAGGGTAAGTACACTGTAAATGAGAATCCACTGCAATTTTTAAAGGATGTGGAACAGCAGTAGTGTAAAATAGGGCCCTGGCCTCAGTTCGATTAATTCCAGGGAGGGATCAGGAGGGGGTGACGTCATCATTGTCTAGGTCAGAATATGGGTAACGGTCAAAATATGAGTAATGGTCAAAATATGTAGTAACGGTCAAAATATGAGTATCGTTCAGAATATGGAGTAAAAGGCTAGAGAATTAATAGTTTCAGCGAGGAAAACCGGTTCAGGTTCAAGGACTCCACCAATCAGAATCAAGTATGCCACCACCATATTTTATCACATATACTTGTGAAGAAGCGTTGCCATATTTAGTCACGTGACAGATCAATCTCAAGAGGAAATGATAAGCTACAATTCCACAGGGGATATTTTGGAGATCATTGGGTTATATTTATCAGGGATTATTTACTTGATTTGTTTAGAAAAACTAAAAACAGCGAGTTACATAGTTACGTACTAGTTAAAAAATAAATAGATAAAAATACCATTTCTGTCACACAGCCCTATAGATATACACAGTCAGAATATTTGATCCACATATCTATTCACGAGCATATCTCTTAAGAATGGAAATGAGAGCAAAGATAATGTAAAGCTTTACTCGCAAGCGGCAATATCGGATTCCAAGCAACTTCTCGGACACTAAAATGTTTTCTTGGATGTTTGATTAACTAAGTTTCATTTTCTTTAACATTCTCAAGTGAGAAGTTTCAAGTCGACTTATATAGCACAACAAATCAGGTGTATAGGTAACTACGCGAAAACGAAAAGTTTAAAGAACTCTTTGGCCGCTCTGAAGAATGGTAAAATCTATGCATTTACTGAGGCTGTGTAAATGTTGCTCTTTTAATTTTTCTTCAGCAAACGCTTAGAAGTAGGAGCTACAGAAGAAATTATTTAAAGAAATATAAGAAAATACAATATTATTCTTGTGTCACTCTCACCGCCACCCCAATAGTTTTCCTGTATTTTCTCGAATAAGTCTCAAACTATCATTCACGCCAATGTAGAAAAAATGAATTTAATAATATGAGTGCTTCCAAATGGCTCTTTAAACTCTTCCTTTCAAACTCAATCTTCCAACATTAAGTTGTCAGTTGTTATGAATCGCTGTCCTACAGAAGACAAAATTAGATCCATTTAAGCAAAAAGGCAAGATTTTTTTACAGTACAAATCCGACACCGGACAGTATGAATGCATGGAGAATATTTTTAACTATTGGTAACTGGTGTTAAATTGGTAAATATGCATCAAATCCTACTAAACCAAGTCAAAGTCAAAGTCAAAATTCTTTTATTTTACCAGGGTTGCCCTTTCAGCACAAGACGGGTAAACAATACAATGGGGGTATATATAAACGCTAAAATGACATAAACACTAAAAGAAATAACAAGAAAGAACCATTATACTTACACCGATAATGATTTTGGCAACTTTAATTCGAAAATAATCCTGTTATTTCTGTTCAAATATATTCCCTACCGTCGGCATACATGTATTAAGGAGAGCAAAAGCACGAACCACAAACTTGCTTCGGGAGTCACGCGTCATGGCATATTCCCTCTGATTCACTCTGTACAATGACGCTTGGTCGGCCTTATAACTTCTAGCTTACATTTCTGGGTAGAATATTGATAACCGGCATACATATGATAAATATTCATCAACATTCTAAATACCCTACTATTTGAAAATGGTTATTGTGCTCATATTATCAGCATCTGATCTGGGAGATTTTGGGCATACCGCAGCCTGGATTGAGGTATGATTCCGCTCCCCTAAAAATTTCCGTTATCTATCAGACTTCGGAGGTGAATCTTGCCATACTATATCCAAGGTAGTCGGAGTGATGACGTCACAGTAACGCCATTGTCCCAGAATGCATCTTTCATCTGATTTTCCTAATTTCCCCGTGATCCTATGCTCAAAGTGTTGTGCAAATAAGCTTAAATGAGTTCAATCCGATAAGCTACAAAGTCACGAAGTTCAAATTTTCGTCGCACGATAGGAAAGATCACTGTACCGCCCATCCCCCCCCCCCCCACTCCCCCCCCAAAAAAACCGCAGGTCAGAGAGGGTTAATGATAGTTTGGAAAGCATAGCCCGAACTCAAAATGTACTACGTTGAAAATTTCAGTACAACCTACATGTATATCCACCACGCCTCAGTAATCTATTATTCACAACTTTATTACGAATTTACTCGTGATGATTTCTTTGCTCCTTTAAAGGATTTTTATCAATATTGTTTTTCTCTGGAATATGTGTCAGAAGAGTTAGTACTTAACTAAGAATTTTTTTAAATTTTTTTTCCTTGTCCCCTGTGGGCGTATTTAAGCCTTTTTAATTAAAGACCTGTAGCTCAATTTCCGCCAGTTAACCCGTTAATGAACTTAGGCGTCATGTGACCTTGTGACGTCAGACAGGCGACCGCCTCCTGCGGGCAGCTGTCTGAGCTATATATTAAGCTGTGGATTTGCGATTACTCCATCGTGTATATCGCTGTATAATTAATCGAAAACGATTCGAAACCATGGAGGAATATTCCACAAATATGCATATCTGACTGGGAGCTAAATAGAGCTACCAAAAAGGCTTAAATACGCCCACAGGGGATAAGGCATTTTAAAAAAAAAATTCCTAGTTAAGTACTAACTCTTCTGATATATATTCCAGAGAAAAAAAATATTGATAAAAATCCTTTAAATATGCTAATACACGTACGCCATCAGTATGTTTAGTTACATTCGTATGTCTTCGAAGTTGTATTTTAAAACTGTTTTTCGAAATTGTAATATTCTCTTGATACAATTTATCTTTAATGCATGCAGGTTTATCTTTAATAGTGAGACTTTTATATTAACAGACAGACATGCACTCCAACAGTGCCGGCAACTTGGGTAGCACCTCCGATGCCCAAGTAAGTTTGTTGTTTATTTATGGCCATGATAAGTATATATCCTAAAAACGTTAAAGATGTTACATTTCATAAGTAATTCATCGAGTGAAATTTCAGCATTCAAAATCTTGTAACATGTGACTAAATGTTCGCCTAATTGAGCGGAGACCATTTCATGATAGACTGGTTGCCTCCCTTTGTACCCCATACAGTCATGGTATCTTTGATGTTTGCCATTACGGGCTGAATTCGAACGACGCATCTTATTGGCTAATATTTCCAGCAGCTTGATTTATGATTATGAATAATAATTTTTGTTTTCATTTCCTTTATTACTAATATTATTCCAGTGTATTTCTGAAAAGCTGTGTATTCGGGCGGAATATTGGTCGAAAATTGCCGCAATGTGGAGAATGAATCTAGCTCTGAACGGAAGTTTGAAACAAAATGGCGTAGCCATGACCTGTCTTCTGTATGGAATTCAAAGGGCGGCAACCATTCTAATTCCATGCTGGCCATGTAAACGTGTAGTGCACACTCATTATGGGATATTACGGTCACTTAATGATCTCTAATCTATTTATCGCTTCCGTTACACTGCAAACCAGGATAACGTGACAATGGGTGTAGTACGGTCAGATTTGAACTGAACCGCGTGTGCGTGTTTTTTTTCCTACACGTCACAGCCACGTCGTAAATGTCATCTTCCGCTGTGTTTGTGAAAATGAGCACACGCAGTGGGGAGATTGGAGCAATAAACCTTTACAGATACAATATGATTGCATTTGGCTGGGTTGTCGTTCAAGGTTAATGTTTCAATGTTTGTTTCAACAATAGATTCACGCACGGCAGGTGCATTGAGGCGTGATTCCCACATACTAGCTCTGGTATGTATCAATGTACTGATATGCAAGTGCACACCCCACCACCACTCCCCAAAACAAATAAAATTAGATACACCATATATGGGTATCATACCGTGTTTCATTACGCTATATTAACCTTCATTATCTACAGCTGTCCTTGTGAATCCAGTCAGTGCAATGAACCGGAGCGAAACTACATTACAAAAGTGGGTAACTGTGATGTGATCCGACCACAGGGGCTGTATTCCATAAAATGCAACTGGAGATACACGTAAGTAGAGACATCGTCGAGAGTACATCTTTCCTATCTGGATCAGCCGTTATTGCATGAAAGGGCCATTTGTGTTTTATTTCCCGTGATATCATACGGCCAATCACACATTCTGTATTGAATCTGAGACGATTGTCAAAAATAAGACCATTTGATTGTTCGTAATTGAATCTCACGGGATTCGTCAACCCGGTTTTGTAGTCTTCGTAACCCGTTTTGGTGATTTAGATTTAACTGATTTTTGACCACATATTCTTCAAATATCAAAAACGAATGCTGGTAGTGTTTTTTTTCTATATTTTTCTAAAATATCCGATAAATAAATCATCTGATTGCCTTCCAGTTTTACCAGAAAAGTTTGCCCTGTGGAAAGCGCGAGATGGCAAGGGATCGAGAATGCGAGAATTCTGGCCTTCTCGAATTCTCGCCTGTCCATTGAGGCACAATCCCGCATTCTCACGTTCTCGCGTTACGAACATATTGTATTCATAGGGAGAGAACACGAGAACGTGAGTGGGCGCTATCGTGTACCATATATAAAGCCTGAGAATCGGGCTAAATACCATATTACTGAGATTCCTTTCTACGGAAGCATAGAGGAGGGGTCCGGACATGGAGATGATTATCCCAGACCCCGAGATAATTGTTCAATAGAAACGCAGAATTATCTCAGACCCCGAGATACTTATCTTGCACCCGAGATAATCTTCCAATGAGAATGCAGAATTATCTCGGACTCCGAGATAATCGACCAATGAAAACGCAGAATCATCTCGGACTCCGAGATAATTTTGAGAACAAAAAACTTTCGATGTCCCTTTTATGCTTCCGTACCTTTCGCATAGGCCTTGAAAACTCTGTATAATATACCAATATATCTGTACTTTATTCCCTTTTTATTTAGGCAATGTATGTTGAACGGTGGAGCACCGGGAAGTTGCGGAGAAACCTCTTCCTTGTTGGTACCGTCCCTACAACTCTGCCCTGATGGTACTTACCACTGCCGAAACATTCAAGTTTTCCAGAATTGTTGTTGTCAATAGGCTTTACGTGACCATGATTGTCACCCTCCATTGGAGCAAATGCCAGCCTTCTTTTGTCCAATCAGCTATAACTTTGCTCAAAGGGCGTACATGTATAGGACCTTCACTGATTCAACTTTAGTCCTGTCCATCTTTCGTTTAAGGATCTTGAGACAAAGGAGAACAATAGTCTGCCTGAGAGCAACAATATGTCTATAGCTGAGAGCCTCTCCAGCAATAACGCCAGGACAATATGTCTATAGCTGTGAGCCTCTCCAGCAATAACGCCAGGACAATATGTGTCTAGCTGAGAGCCTCTCCAGCAATAACGCCAGGACAATATGTGTCTAGCTGAGAGCCTCTCCAGCAATAACGCTAGGACAATATGTGTCTAGCTGAGAGCCTCTCCAGCAATAACGCCAGGACAATATGTGTCTAGCTGAGAGCCTCTCCAGCAATAACACCAGGACAATATAGAAACTTACAGGAAAGGTCAACCAGAATGCCCCTGACACTAGATCACCCGATGAGAAAACCCGTCCTTGATAACTCCACTATAACAGTTGTTTTATGAAATATATTTATCAAATAAATAAATTACAACACGAGCGTCTGATATTCTGACCGCAATTGATGAAAGTTGCAGGCAGCCAAACTAATTTAAGTTCCAAAGTATCACGTGTAAGTCCAATCCTTGGTCGTCTACTTTTGACGAGAAGTATCTACATCGTATGCCCTCCCCTTTTCTATAATCGATCTCTTGATTTTGTTCCATAATACTTACACTAAAAATAAAACAAGCTGTGCATTCTATAAAGGATTCTGTGTATTTTATTTCGGTTGATCCCCTGGGATACTACTAATAGACTTATTTAATCCTCTCTGGTCTGAATTGGGATTAAGGACGAGTTATCTGGAAAGTTCTGACCCATGGAAACTAGATCTAAATGGACAAATTGAGCATATTTTATTCGCTTAACCAACGTGTGGTTCTTCGGGAGCATGATTCGCCTGTCTCATGGAGATTATATATATTGGAGCATTGGAACATGACCATTTTCATTTGTCGAGTTCTAATTATGAATGTATCGGATCTCAATCAGATTGGGGAAATGTATCAACTGAACTGGTTAAATGGCATGATGCCGTCATGAATTTACACCCAAATTAAGCTAATATAATTCATAGTTGAACGAATTTCTTTTTCCAACCTGATAACAGTCGATCGAATATAATCGAGGAGGCATCCCTTTTGCAGGTTAAGTAAAGGAAACATTCATTATTTGTGAGGAGAGTAATAACGTAAAACTTAGGAAGAACAAGCGAATCGGCACAAAAACATCCAAACGATAACTTGCGAGAAGATATCCAAATACCAAATTTGGAAAGAATCCGCTATGGTTTTCAAAAGTGGCTGTTCGGAAAAGGCAATTTTAACCTGGCACAAAGGTGGTAGCGTATACACATTTCGAGTAGTTGGCGCCTCACTGCGCAAGCGCGAGAAAAAAATGTGGCGGTTTTGTGGCGGTGTGCGCAGGAGAGTTGTGCGCAGGTATGACGTCACTTCCGGTGTGGGTGAATGGGGCGTGACCTTGGGGGCATGTATTCCTCCGCAGTGATGCCGTCTGGAGGTGATGCGGTCTGCCTCCGCGGTTTGAAAGTAGTCCCCAAACCGTGGGTTTTCCTGAGAATGTTCGGCAATCTGTAGGGACCGCTAGTGGACCGATTGGGTCGTATGAGATATCAATGTGAAGCATTCGGGGCATCTGATGGGATGGGTGTGGAGTTAACATACCGTCATTCTGCGCATGCGCAGTATACCAAGGGTATGGAAATAGACGTTTTGGGGTCTGGGTGGGTCACTAGTGGTCCGATGGAGTCGAGTGAGGTATCAATGTGAAGCATATGTGAGGGGGCATCCGATGGGCTGGGTGTGGGGTTGGAATATCGTCATTCTGCGCATGGGCGGTAGACCAAGGGTGTGGATTAGACGTTTTGGGATCTAGAGGAGTCCCTAATGGTCCGATGGAGTCGAGTGAGGTATCAATGTGAAGCATTCCTGAAAGAGCATCCGATGGGGTGCGTGTGGGGTTGGAATATCGTCATCCTGCGCATGCGCAATAGACAAAGGGTATGGAAATAGACGTTTTGGAACCGATGGAGTTGTATGAGGTATCAATGTGAAGCCTATGTGAGGGCGCATCCGCGTGGACTAGTGTCTCGTTCGTTGTCCACATTCTGCGCATGCGCAGACAGGGAATTGTGGGAAAAGGGTACAAAAAGAGACGTTTTGGGGTCTAGGTGGGCCACGAGTTGGCTGATGGGATCGGGTGAGGTATCAATGTGAAGCATTCGCGAGGGAGCATCCACCTGGACTAGTGTGTCGTTTCCATTCTGCGCATGCACAGACACGGAATTGTGGGAAAAGGGTATGGAAATAGACGTGTTGGGGTCTAGGTAGGCCCTATTGGTCCGATGGGGTCGAGTGAGGTATCAATGTGAAGCATTCGTGAAGCAGCAACCGACGGGGTGGATGTGACGTAAAACTGACGTCATTCTGCGCATGCGCAGAAGACCAAGAGTATGGAAATAGGCATTCTGGAGCCGACATGGGTCACTATGGGTCCGATGGAGTCGTATGAGGTCTTATTTTGAAGCTCTCGTGAAGCAGCATCCGACTGTGCTCATGGTTCGTCCGTGTTCAAGAGTCTGCGCATGCGCAGTCTGGCCGTAGTATAGAAAGCAGGCATTTTGGCGATGCGTGGGGGTGTGTTTGACCAACCACTATGGGCCCGTGTTTGAGGCTTGGTGGTGTGGGTTGTTCGCACAGACGTCACTTCCGGCTTCACTAAAACTACCTCCAAATCCAGAAGAGTTCCAATGTTCCCTTATGCGTAGGGTCCGGATTTTCAACATCCGGGTTTTCCCAGGCCCGGCCCGGCTAGGCCGGCCCGGCCGCAGCGCGCGCGGGTGATCCGGGCGAGCGCGCGTAGGTTATCCGGCCGCACGCGCGCGCGGACGGGTTATCCGGAAGCGCGCGGATGAATTTCGGGTCAAAGGTCACATCCAGGTCAAAGGTCTCCCTTTCGGCAAGGTTCGGTAACAATGTTGCGGCATCGATATACAGAGCTTGAACACAAAAAGGAGATTGTAAATTAACCTGGGAAGGATGGGCAGTTCCATTTGGACCAATCAGCGGTCGAGAAAAAGAGGCAATGAGCGATCGATAAAAGAACCAATGGACGGGTACTAGAATTTCGCTCACGTCTGCGCCTACATCCGGGTACTAGAATGCTTTCGCCTACGTCGGCGCCTACATCCGGGTACTTCTATGTAGGTGTATAAAACTGGGAATTTTGAGGGCATTGCTGCATTCATTGGCCTGTTTGACCTGACCAGCCTGAGCTTGTCTGACCAGCCTGAGCTTATCTGACGAAAGGAGCTACTTGCCTGAGCCTCACCAGCCTGAGCCTGCCTCACCGGAGCTATACCATGCTCCGTTCGTCATTGGGTCAAGCATGTCACCAGTCCTACAAGCCATCCTTCCCCTCACACCCCGGGTGGGGTTACACGTCTATGAAGATAAAGTCACCCTTGTGGAAGACCGTGGAGATGTTCGCGCGCTGAGACCGTATCGAATACGGTTACGCTACACCGTGACGGCTGGACCAAATTTAAACGGGTGTTCAGCGGTAAGCTCGACGGAAACCTCATCCACGTAGACAATGCCATCTACGTACACCGTGGCCCCTTCTTCCCACGCCTGGGCCGTTACCAAGATCCTACGCGAGGCTTCACCCTAGACCCCGATCTGTGGACAGCCTTCGAGAAAGTGGTGCCTATTGTGGATCCCCGAGGCCCGCCCCCTGTACAGACCATTTGGTCTTTGATATTTGTTGGCATTTGTGGGAAGTTGATGCTGGGTCGACATCGGGCCTTACAGACTAGTCTTTTGTGTTAATTTCCGTCATTTATATCTGACGACGATACAGCTCACCAATCTCCAATGTACGAGTTGTCACAGCGAAACAGCTCACCAATTACCAGTATACGAGTTGTCAGAGCATTTCCATCATAGCTCTCTGGATGTGTATCTAATACCGCTTATGCCGGTGCTAGGGGTCGTGTGGTCATATCATCCATGTTGCCACATGAACAGGTACAATAAAAGCGTACCTGAGATACAACACATATCAGGAATCCTTAGATTCTTGGTATGTGCTTTAGAATAGGTTTACCAGAAGACTATTCTGTGAAGTCATATGACGCAGTCAGTATGTCGGCACCTCTTCTCACATCCCTTATATGTGTTGTAATTTACACCGGACGAGCGCTCATCAGACGAGTTGGAGTGGGCTCGGGGCCTGAGAGAAGCGGCGGCAGAACTCAATGAACAAATGTCTAGGAATGAAGCGGAGGCAGACGACGATGCCACTGATTACCCGGCTAGACTCGGTCAGCCCAGTGACATGACCACTCGATCCTTTGATCTCACGGGGTTCTCCCTATAAGTACGAGAGACGGTCAAATCTGGTACCATTCACGTACTGACCATGATGGAGCATATAATACTGGCGTATCTCAGCTTGACCGCCGAGGTTTTCGACATCGTAAACTATCCCTTTCTGGATAGTAATATTCCAGTGGGACCTGCATATGGCGTATACATATCTCGCTTAGTAGCATTTGCTAGATCCTGTGTTAAATGTGATGATTTTAGTCAACGTCACAAAACATTGTTGCAGAAACTTATAAAACAGGGCTATTCCACCAAGCGCCTCCACTCAAAGTTTCTCAAATTTGGCGATACATATCGCATGCTGATAGCAAAATACGAACGTAGCGTGCAAGATCTATGGCGCTACGTTTCGTAACTTGTGTCTAATTCCGCTTAACCCGGGGCTAGGGGCCGTATGAACCCATGTACTTCAAGATCCTCATGGTACTCATATGAAGAGTCACAATCAAAGCGTGACTGAGATACATCATTCTTTAGATGACGACTTTACAACGAATATTATGGATTAAGAATACTGATCAGCGATACGGATTTGATATTTTGGAACATCATGATGTCTTGCCGGCATCATTGAAAACTGTTGACCGCTTCTCTCTTGCAGGAAACAAGCCTATGTTTATGTATACTTTGTCTTTTTGAATTTGGTGCTAATACTGTTATATGGAAATGGAATAGGTCTTTGGATTATGGACGCGGATATTCTCTAATGGACGACGGCTGGATTATGAATGACGGACTAGACGCTTGTAATTTCCTGCACGTTTATGCGGATAAGGTCGATATCATGGATGAGGTGGGAGACATCTGTGATGCGGACCCTACACAACCGTGCCCGGCCCACATTCGTCTGTCTCGGGAGGGCTGGACCAAATTCAAACGAGTGTTGTCTGGTGAACTGGACGGCGACCTCATCCACTTGTGTCACGATGTGTACATCCGACGCGGCCCTTTCTTTGCTCAAATGGCTCGGCTAGATAGGGGTACAGTGCATTTTACCCTTCACCCTGATCTATGGTCTGCATTGCAAGATGCCGTGGTAGATGTGGATCAAGTGCTTATCAAGTTTGACTGGTCATTTACCATGGACAATGTGCTGGCAGAAGCCAACGAAGAAAATCAGAAAGAAACTCCGGCCCAAGATATACCCGTTATAAATAAACGATAGAGCCAGGGTCCATCATCATTTGTCACCATGAAGAGCTGGGAGAAGGTGTTGGATAACTTATACTACAGTCCCGACAGTCCGGCGGCCTATAGTGCATTGACGGCTCTCTATCGTGCGGCCAAACCCCAGGGCATACAACGTGCCCAAGTTCGAGATTGGTTAAGAAAACAACACACCTATACCTTACATCGAGCTGCCCGTCGCCGTTTTCTACGGAACCGGGTCATCGTGGGAGGACTAGATGCCCAATGGCAAGCGGATTTGGTCGATATGAGCGCCTTTGCCAAACACAACGATGGAAATCGGTATATCTTGACGTGCATCGATATCCTGTCGAAGTATGCGTGGGTGGTACCCATCCGGACGAAAACGGGGGCGAATCTCATAGCGGCGTTCAATGACATCTTCAAGACCGGGCGCAAACCCATGTATTTGCAAACCGACCAAGGCACGGAATTCCTCAACAGACCGTTCCAACAGTTTCTGAAAGCCCAGAAGGTGTTTTTCTTCCATACGTACAACGAGACCAAGGCTTCCGTGGTGGAAAGGTTCAACAGGACATTCAAAGGCCGCATGTATAAATATTTCACCTATAAGAATACAAGGCGGTACATCGATGTTCTCCCGAAACTTGTGAGTGGTTACAATCGGGCCTATCAACGGAGTATACGGAGAGCCCCCATTACCGTCACCCAAGGCAATGAAGCCTAATTCCGGCGTGTCTTGTACCCCAGGCAATCGCAGCTAACGCCGAAGGAGGTGTTCAAGGTCGGGGACCCTGTACGGATCAGTAAAGTCAAGGGCAAGTTCGAGAAAAGTTACTTGCCCAACTGGAGCGATGAGCACTTCCTGATTAAACGGCGCCTACCCCGACAGCAGCGAGTCTATGAACTGGAAGATCTTCAAGGAGAACCGTTGCTAGGGACGTTTTGCGAGATGGAATTACAGCCTGTCGTAAAAACAAAGCAAGACTACTACACGGTGGAGCAGATTTTGAAAACGGAACGACGACGTGGCAAACTGTTTCATTTCGTCAAATGGCAAGGCTGGCCCAGTTCCTTCAATTCCTGGGTCGCGGCCAACCAGGTGAAACGACTATAAAGACAGACACCACTGCCGTCATATTTCTTTCCAGGTTCGACCACGGTGCTATGGACAAACAGCAGCTGCCTCTGAACACGGCGTCTCCCAAAACGCGCAAGGCGCAAGTGGGCTTTGTGGTGATAGTGCTAACTCCTGCTGAGTGTGTTGTACGGAGGTATACGAAATTTGCAAGAGCGGGTTACCACGACAGCGGATACACCTCGAACCATGGACCCTCGGTGGCAGCATCCCTTCACTTGCGTCATCGCAGGACCGACGGATTCCGGCAAAACGCACTTCGTCAGGAAGCTCCTTCAACACGCCGACAGCATGATCACCCCACCCATTGCCCGAGTCGTGTGGTGTTACGGAGAATGGCAGGCAGCGTATGCAGCAATGCCCCACATCACGTTCGTGGAAGGCCTACCTAACCTGGCCGATTTGGAACCAGACACCTTGGTGGTTCTGGATGATCTCATGGCGGAGACGGATGCGCGGGTCACCCAACTCTTTACCAAAGGCAGCCACCATCGATGGCTCAGCATCATCTACATTGTTCAGAATCTGTTCAGTAAAAACAAAGAACATCGCAACATCAGCTTAAATGCCCACTACCTGGTAGTCTTAAAAAACCCGAGAGATACCACTCAACTGCTGCACTTGGCGAGACGGATGTATCCCGGCCGTACACCGTTTGCGTTAAAAGCCTTTAAAGATGCCACAACCCCTCAGCACGGGTATATGCTCTTCGACCTCAAGCAAGCCACCCCCGATCACCTTCGACTACGGACCGGCATCTTTCCCGGAGAGACCCACAACGTGTACATGAAAAAATAATGTAAACACATCCACAGTGGCTCCCCCAGCTGGGGTGTGTCTGTGTTTGATGATGGGAATAATAAAAAGAATTAATACCACCGCATGGTTGACTTTGTCTCTGTTCTCTGAGGTAGATAAAAAGAGCAGAGTTGTGGGTTCTAGCATTAGTTGTACATGATGTCTTCGCGAGTACGGAAGCATGCTCCGACGCTCCTTGTATTGAAGACGGCCCCACCCGAGTTGGACTGAACCATTGTACGCGGTGCGGACCCTGATCTTGTACGCTGTCTGTGCGAGATCGGGTACAACCTGTTAAACGGCAACGTACCACTGACTCCGGCTCAGAAGACCAAGTTGGCCAAGCATAAGACAGGTCTCCGAACCCTAGTCCAGAAGCGGGTCTCTCAAACAGAAAAGAAAAAGATGTTACAGAAAGGCGGCTTTCTCGGGGCCATCTTAGCACCGTTAGCCGCTTCCGTGTTGGGTCCAGTATTGGGTGGACTCTTCGGCCGACAATGAACCACACGAAAAAAATGGTCCCCGTCGAACCACGGTTCCTTCAAAACCTCCAATCACCCTACCCTGTCCCACCTACGGTGAAGACCATAAACACCCTCGATGAAGAGCTGCAACAGATCTTACAGAGACCGAGGTTAAGCGACAGCTAGTGAGAAAGTACAACGGTACCATGAGACGCTTCAACGGTACATGACGTTCATGGACCAATACAAAACCCTCTCTACCCCAGCACCACCACCACCACCACCGCCGACCTCAGCACCGCTCCAACAGTCGCCATTACCAGGGGTACCACCCACAGCCCCACAGTGGGTGGAAGACGAAGTGCTGAAGAGTGTACCTGCATCGTTCAAGAAACAAGCTGGCCTGGTATTACAACGGATGAAACAGAATCCTAACATGACTTGGAATGATAAAGGTGAACTCCTGGTACAGAATCAGGTGGTCCCTGGTACCCACATGACGGATTTAGCGAATGACCTGATGCGTCAACGCAGGTAGCACACGGATCCTCGAGGATCGGAGGTCTTCGCTGAAGGCTTGAAATACATGCATGTAACACAGGAATTGGTGGGGAACCCCCAGCGCTGGGCCTGGATGCAGCGGACCCAGCAATCGCTGAGTGGCCCACTACCTTCTTGGGAAGCCGAATGGGAACCGGAGTCACCCACCAAAACACCACCACAACGGGCACCTGCTTTTCACGCCTTTAAAAAACCACCCTTGATCAAGACACCCCGCATCCCCAGAGCCGTGACACGTAGCAAGCCACCGCGACGAACACGACGCCGGACACAACCGCCCAAGGACTGGAACACCTATTAAGACCAACAGCAGCAGCAGGACAGCTCAGTCGCCATGTTTTATCTCACTCTACCCAGTAACAGTTCGCTGGATTTGTTTCCGGACAATACCTTGGCAAGTACGTGACCCAGTTACCGCAACCGTTGCATTTACCTGGACGCTGGGAATGTGGTCTCGTGGATATCCAATACCCTGACTCGTGGTACAACGTGCGAGCCAGTGAAGTGTGGTACGAGGTGACCTACGAAGGAAAAAACACCCGACTCACCCTCCCCGAAGGTCAATACGATACCCCAAAGAGTTCATGCAGGGGCTGACAAGACTGTTGCATTATAAGGCTCTACGGGAGGTCACGAATAGTTCAACACACATCAAATCCTTTCCCTTCAAATATCACGTGGACTTCGAATACAACGCACACAACGGCAAGGCACAGATCCTCCTCACCGCCAACGTGAGTGTCGTACTGAGTCCTATCCTACAGCAAATGCTGGGTCTCGCTCACCCGACCTACACGGGTCCATCCGAGGACCATGGCCAGATCCCGATGGATATGAAGTCGGGTATGTACAGACTCTACGTCTACTCGGACGTGGTCGACAACCACATCGTGGGCGATATCAACACACCTCTGTTACGGGTGGTCCTCATCAAAAAGACGTATGGAGATCAAGTCACCCACAGTTTCACCCACATGCTCTACCTACCCGTACGACAAACCGACATCAACACTATCACGGTTGATATAAGAGATGACACGGGATGACCGGTGGCATTCGAAGGAGGAAAAGTGGTGCTGACACTTCATTTTCGACAAGCACGTGCTCCCCACTTTGTATAATGAAGGTCCCTTACGAATGCGATGCACGCAGCTATATGGACTATTATGCCCAACAGGTCGGGGGTGGCCTTCCGGTGCTCCTCACTGTTTCGTACAAAAAACAAGGGAGTTTCCAAATGTTTTATAGGTCACAGACTGGAATTCCCCTCAAAACTTGATTTTGAAATTGAAAATGGCATTTTTTTAGATTGTGTTGATATGAATTCAGTCTAAAGGTTGATAGAAAATCAGGATGGATGAATTCAGGAAAAAATATAGAATTTAGAGGTGAATTGGGGATGACATCATGCACGTCGGAACGAGGCTATCGTTTGAGCGCCATTTTCGTCACTGTTGCAGACGACATATTACATTGAAATCAAGCTGGCGATGAGCACATAAATGCCACTTGACATAGTCGTAGTGAATATAAACATCTCATTTGCGTAGTGGATACATGAGCCGTCAGCTGAAGTTGATGTATTTTGGAAAATGAGCCCACATGTGAGCGTCGTTGTTGTTGCAGATTACAGGTCAGTCAGTCAAAAAAAATTTTCAACACTCAAGTGTTTTGGCCTTAAAATATCCCTGATATACATAGAATTATTTTGATATATGAAATATGAATAGGCTCTGTGTTTAGGGCCTCCTCTAAGTGAGACCCCAAATGTGGGCCTTTTCACAGCAGACTCCCAAGATGTTTCAGTATCGTGCTTCCTTAGTGGTGCACGCATGCAACGAGGACATGGGCTGGGGAACATACTCTGGGGTATCGTCAAAACGTTCCTGCCCCAAGTGAAGCGTGGAGTGAAAGCGATCGGCAAGCAAGCGGTACGCAGTGGACTGCAAGTGGCCGGTGATGTCTTGGGGGGTACGGCACCCAAAGAAGCCTTGAAACGTCGGGCCCAAGAAGCGGGAGGCGTCAGTCGACGTCCGACCCAGCGACGACGCACATCGAAGACCCAGGATATCTTTTCTTAAACATGTCCTTAATCCACGCAGAGGCCTGCCCCTCCACCAACAGTGAATTTGATTTGTGGACCGTCCCGCCCACACAGACCAGTGCCGAACAAGGATTATGGGTGGAGCATCTCCCGCTCTCCAGCATCAACGAAACAGGGCCCATCGAGTTCACCATCAGTAATGCGGATACGGCCTATGTGGATTTAGCCCATACTTACTTGTATGTGAAAGCCAAGGTCGTCAATGGAGATGGCTCCAGAATCATCCAAGCTGCAACGGTGGGCACGACGAATCTCTGGCTGCACTCGATGATCCAACAGGTGGATATTTTTCTCAGCGACAAACTCATCTGTGACTCGACCAACACGTACCCCTATCGAGCCTACATCGAGACACTGTTGTCGTATGGACGAAAGGCTAAAGAATCTCAGCTGACAGCCGCTTTATTTTACCAAGACACAGCCGAGCACATGGACACGGTGGACAATGAAGGATATAACAAACGGAAGGCTTTCTCCGCGAACGGCGCCTCGGTGGATCTCATGGGTCGACTGCACGCAGACATTTTCATGCAAGACCGGTACCTCTTGAACAAGATCCCCATCAAAATCCGACTGATACGGGCGCCTCCGACCTTAGCCTTGATGGCCACTAACGTAGAGGGGCATGCAGCTGACTATAAGATTGTCATCCAAGACGCAGTCCTGTATGTCCGAAAAATGAAACCGAATCCAGCCGTTCAATTGGGACACCTCAAAGCCTTGGAAAC
This sequence comes from Hanleya hanleyi, assembly GCA_036873755.1. Lineage (NCBI taxonomy): Eukaryota > Metazoa > Mollusca > Polyplacophora > Lepidopleurida > Hanleyidae > Hanleya > Hanleya hanleyi. Next base: position 33,435 of record JAVTVY010011595.1, read on the forward strand.
AAAACCAGCCCAGTATCGGGGCCCTATCCGACGTGTACAAACCAAAGTGTTCTCTGTGCCTGCTGGAAATATGAGCGCCAACAAAGAAAACCTGTTCCTGGGGGAACTACCCAAACGATTGATCCTGGCCGGTGTGGAAAATACCAGTTTCAGCGGAGCCTAACCAGAAAATCCGTTTGACTTTAAACATTTCGGCATCAATTTTGTGGCCCTGCATGTGGACGGACAACAGGTCCCAGCCACGGCCTTAACACCGAACTTTGGGCGCAGGAATTTCATTCGAGCCTATCAGAGCCTGTTTACAGCCACCGGTCAAATCAACCAGGACGAAGGGAATATGATCAGTCGTGAGGACTACGCGAACGGATACACGTTGCTCTGTTTCGATCTGACCCCCACCCTAGAGAACGACCATCCGCTGGCCCTGGCCAAGCAAGGCAATTTACGGTTGGAAATCCACTTTGCATGAGCCCTCGGGACCAACGTCAATGTGATCTGCTACGCCGAGTTTGACAACATCATTCAAGTGGACAAGGCGCGCAACGTCCTGTGTGACTTTGCCACCAAACATGGATACAGACCAGATAAACACCGTGCTGGAGAATGACCCAGGGACACGTATGGTCTTTCAAGAGGTGTTCGCCCGAGATGTGTTTCCATTAGACCGTATGTATCCTGCTGCTTACGTTTTCAACACGGACCCGATGGATCGGCCCGGTGAACATTGGGTGGCCGTGTACTTGACAGAACAGTCAAACGTTGCAAAGCCTGACCAGTAGCGTGTGCGGACAATATTGCTTGTTTTACCTGTACCATCGATGCCGAGGCAGAACCTTATCTACCATCGTACAGATGTTCGACGAGTACCCCAAAGGCCGAGGACCGAGATGTACTCGTATATGATTGGGCCGCCCATCATTTCAATGTACAAGCCCCGTTCTGGGCTTAAGTTCTTTCAATGTACAAGCCCCCTGTTAAGTTAATGAAGGTCCAATAGGGCGCAAAGGTATTAATAACTGCGCCATGGAGATGTTCGAGTTACCAACAGGGACATGTATTTGTCGTCGGCATAGCGTTGAGGGAAGGGAGACGCTATGAATCTTACCTATGCCGTATGGCAAGCCGTTTGACTTTTTATTCGGCATTTGCTAATATCATTTAATATTTGCTCATATCTTCAAATGATTTGATGATATCATCAAATGATTTGCTGATGTCATCAAATGATATTCTGATATCATCGAATGATTTGCTGATATCAACAAATCAGTCGATTTGCTGATATCACCAAACGATTTGATGATATCACCAAATGATTTGATGATATCAGCAAATCATTTGATGATATCTGCAAATCATTTGATGATATCATTAAATATGGCGGAACGTGAAAATAAGCATAAATGTTAATGTCTGCTCCCTTCTCATCCTGTTGTTTGATAATTTATACCTTGTGGTAAAGCTATCTATCGACAAATCACATGCAATATATATTACGGTACTTAAAGAACCAGACAATAAGAATAAAACATATCAAACCTCTGGCATATACCTTACGCCAAACTTTACTAATAAATGACAAATAGAATCATGAATATAAGGGCATTCAAATACATATACAGCAGGGAAGATCAACTTTTCCATCGCGGGTTATTGACTTGTAGACACAAATTCATTAGATCTGCATTTGAGTATAATCGGGGTGAGGCGAAAGGGGATAATAATTTCGGGAAAGCCGGTCAGCATGGAGCATGGTATATTAAGGCAGAGCCGATTGTCGTGATTCTCCACTGGTTAGCTTGTAGGGCAGCAGATAAGACATAGCCGCACATACAACAATAAATTAATCTCTATGACCCTTTACTGACCCGTAACAAGAGACAAAGCTCTTACGAGAAAGACAGAACTAACCAAGCCTCAATGAAGTCATATGGCTTCTTTTTATCTTATATGATGTGGGTACTTGTGTAATCAAATAGTACTAAAACCGCTACAGATTGGAACAGTTGTGTGACATTATTTATCTAAGCATGTCCCCTGTAAATTTAGTATGATCTCAAGCGCTATTTGTTGAACATTTCGATCACTTTTCAATTCTGTGTTATATCTATTTTGACCTTGCCGGGGGGTCCGGTCGGATGTACACAGAAACTCGTGTGCGAGGTAGGCCCACCACAGTGGTTAATGGTCAGGACTTACAGGTCAACCGCCGCTAATGGGGGCAGAAATAGTGGAGCGAGCCTGTGAAACGGAACATGCGCTGTGACGAAGTTTATTGTCATTCTGAACAGGGAGCCTTCCATGTTATGGTTCATACTTTGACCTTCCACCATATTTAATGATATCATCAAATATAAAGTATTTGCTGATATCATCAAATCATTTACTGATATCAGCAAATCAATTGCTGATATCATCAAATCATTAGATGATATCAGCAAATATTTGTTGATATCAGCAAATATTTGATATCAGTAAATCATTTCATGATATCAGCAAACATTTGATGATATCACCAAATACTGAATAAAAAGTAAAACGGCTTGCCATAAGGCCGTAACCTGTCTACCGTATGAACATATAGGGAAGGTGACCAGTCTATTGTACTGGAATCTAGCCCAGAACATCATCTCACAAACGTACATTTACTATATCAAACATACTCGATATAATGGTGTGTGATATTCCATATTGTTATAGATGTGTGTGACGTTTTCATTTAGATTAGAAACGGTGTTCACTAAAAAAAAAATGTTGGCTCTTAACAAGGTAAACTATTTTTTGATAACTAATTATGAGCCAACATGAACATGCCTAGCTAGACTGTGATGAATTAGGCCCAATAGCTCGGCCTGCGCGGAGAGTGCACAAGATGGCGGACATATGGCAAAGGTACTACCGTAGGCCGTAGCTTTGTATGGAAATTGGATCGGGTGGGATTATTCCGTTCACAAGAAAAGAAAAATGTAAATACTACTTTGACACATACCCGCTCTGACAGTATATTCCATGCACGCATAATGCGAACATATGGAAATAGTATTACGAACGCTGACTTCACAGGGAAGGCGTGACTGAGAGAGTTGAAAATTGGGGTCTTCATAAACCAGAGCAGCAACTTTCCGGCGAGAGCAGAACGAGTTCCATAATGTCTTCCACCTGAATAGAATTGCTACGTTTACGTACAATATCATGAGAACACTGAGAACTCGACCAAGCAATGTTAAATTCAAACCCAGTTCATCGGCACTTTTATAAAATGTCGACAGTACAAGCCCGTAGGCTGGTTTGGCAACGGGGGGGTTCGGTAGAGAATATTGCGGAACTGCTAATGCGAGCGCCGCAGGCGCGAAGCCCGGCTAGGGGGGTCCGGAAAATTTTCGAAAATTGAGATGCTATATGGCGCGTTCTGGCGCATTTTTACAGCATATTTTCGACATCCGCCAACTGCATTTTTTCCGACTGATAAAGTCAGTATATGACTATAATCGACTCGTTGTGTGAATGATGATCTTGTCGACTGGGAGATGGTTAATATTCAACCATGGGAAACCCCCTTTGATCAAGATTATTATCATTAACGTCATTAACTCCTCACTCCGGTGTGGTGGCTAAGAGTGGGGATAAGTGTCCCGTTTCCTATCTTTTTATTGAGTGAAGAGTGTCCTACCTCTGGAGATATCTGGAGAAGAGTGTCCTTGCACTCTTAATATTGGATATTCTTAGCCTCCACACCGGCCTGCCGATATATTTGTGCCACTTCAGTTCACACTTGTTACGATCTGGTAAAGAGATGGATAAATCACGCCAACAATTCCTCCGATTGAGCCATCCTATATTATCAAGGAACTGGTCCATGTTTATTACTGTATATTTCGCCGCTATCTGTCATAAAGAAAATATGTCAACCAGCAAAGACTTGATCACGTTAAGAATAACAATGTACAGCGCCGGCGGAAGCTCCCAAAAAGTGGGGGGCTCGACTATCATAGCACTTTAGGCGAGGGTCCAGGGGCCGCCTAGGCCCCGGAAGCTCCGCGCTCCTAGATGGCTGTCGACGCATTCTGGCCGATTTCCGGCATACAAAACGACGTATCATCACTATATAATCAACTGCATTTTGAGATTGTTTTTGTGATTTTTTCTCGTCATTTAGAAGAAAAATTGAGTTGATAACTTTTGAATGCAAAAGAAGTATTTTTTCCTTTCCAAAATTCGAACTATACGCAGTGATCTCGAAGAAAGTAACATTTCAGCAGAGGGTTGGAGAGCGCTGACGTGTTTGAAGAGAAATATGTGAACACAAAAAAAGAAATAATATGAACGCAATTTTGATTTCTAAATTTGATAAGCAGATAATCGTCCAATAAAGCGAATGCAATTTCTATGTAAATTAACATCTAAAACAGTTATTGGTCATTGTGAACGGAACAGAAGAATGAGCAAATCAGAGCATTTAACCCAAACAGCAACGTGCCCCTCCAGTGTAAAGTCACCGCTCCAACACCGTGAATGCCTACAGGGCGGCGTGAAGCACCACTGGGGAAAAACCGGCCTGTTTATCTGGTCACATTAGGACCAAAATCATGAAAAAGTCACCCAGCTTTTGTTGAAACTGGGAGGGCTGAGCCCCCACCCTCTCCAGCTGAATGTGTAACAATGCCAGGTCAATCGCTCCTGGCCCATGGATGCCCGCATGAAGGTCCTTCCGTGCACTCTGAATTTTTTTTTTCCCGGCAGCGGAACTCGGTCTGCTCTGCGGGGGGGTGCGTACGCACCCCCCGAACCCCCCCAGCCTACGGGCCTGCAGTAAATTGTAAATCTCTTGACATCTGTCTACTCTCCCATAGGCGTTCTTAATGACTTTCTTTAGACTTATTTGCTGAACGTCAAACAGTTTATCGCCAAACTACGTGATCGCTACTGTGTCTAATTTTCGGACCTCCGAGTGCAGGAAAACTTACAATGTAGACAACTCGGAAATAATTGTTTTATCTATGAACTAATTAGTCACAACTGTTTCTATCAATAATGCCCGCAGTTGATATAGTGACAGGCGACAAGTATGGATCTCCGTGTGCTACAACCCTTACCGTATAAATATTCTATAAATCTAGCCTAACTCCAGCCGGACCCATGACCTTTGACCCATGACATGCTGACGGGAACTTTCCCATATTACGGTAGACGCCATATTGCGTATTTTTGGGCCACTACGCATATGCTACTGGACAGACATGCCCAAAAATACACAATATGGCGTCTACCGTAATACGGGGGAGGTGGGGGTCACTGTGAAAACGATACCGTGAAAACGGCTCGTGTATAATTACCAGCGCTGGGAACTTGAATAAACGCGACGAGCGTGGAGGAGAAGGAATTAGCCTTCAGAAAATAACCGGTAAGGAACATCAGTATGAAAATTTAAACGGTACGGATTATAGCACACGGAGATCCATACTTGTCGCCTGTGACTAACAGTCGCAGGCATTATTGATAGGAACAGTTGTTGCTAGGGGATAATCGGCTGGCAAGTGAAAGTAAGTACGATTTAACAATGAAGTTACCATCATTATCAAAGCATTGTGCAAATAAAAAAAAAAATAAAAAAACAACATAAAAACAAACTTTCACAGTCGGGTGGAAAAACACAACGCTTCGTCAACGTGGTATATGTTTTTTTCGCCTGCAAACCCAAGATAATCGTTCCGAGACAGAATGCCTTAGCTAAAGAGCGTACGATGCAGTCTAGGGGGAACAACTCTGACCTTGCAAAGGACATACAAGCTGGCGTCCAGTCACATGTTAATCAATATGGACTTCATTAGTATGGAATAGAATCATTTTATTGTATTCAGCCTTTTTGAAAACGGTCACATGGTTTCAACAATTTAACAACAACAATATAAACGAATCTTTTCAATGCTTCAATGTACTAGTGTTAAATTTACCCAAGCCAACACCTTTAAAGTTTTATTTTATCCTCGTTCGAAGTCGTTTAAAATATACTACTCGGTCGTGTGGCATTCCTGGCAGAAAACACACATTGTTCTCGAGAGCGGGTTCAACATAAATTTGTATCGTGTCTTTGTTAAATCTCATGCTCAATATGATAGTGAGAATGATAATAGTTTATCATGCTTATGTAACTAATAACTTGTTCACTTAATCTCGTGTCTGTCTATACACTGTAAATCACATGTTTAGAGTCAGAACGATAAAGGTGAGGTTCAGTTTGAGGACATTAAGTATTTTACGAACGAATTAGACTGTACGCATTCTGGGGGTATTTCCGAGCGCTAAAACAAGAAATATTCGCCATTGTAAACTCTATTTGTTTTGCATCTTTTGTTGTTTCTCACTACATTTTTTTCTAAATATTCGGTGTTATGCAAATGATGATGTTCGGAAATATAAATATTTAAAAAAAAAATTATATCTATCATTTAAATCGCAAGGTTTATTGAGCTTTCACCATGTCACTAGGCCCCTAACACACATTTGTTCTACTTGTTGGGGAGCCGCACACAGGTCAGCTTATGAATGTTTATTGGAAAGTAAAATCTCCATTCAATACATGTTTTTTTCGATATGTTCTGTCCATGCTCCACCACGGATTGGTTGCGGTAGGGCAATCTCTTTATCGATGCCTTATTGTTTGAACATGTGTTACCTGATGTGGTCGTGTGGTTCAGTGATGCTGACACTCTTTTTGCTGATGAAGACACTGCATACAAATAGAAAACACCCCTTTATTGCATCATCGGAGGGATCACTACCAATTTTCAAGGCAGATATGAAATTTACAATGAGCTACTTTCAAACAAGCGGAAAAACCTAAAAATCAAGAGTAATAATGCATTGCGTGAAAAATCCCCTGCATCCAACCTAAGAAATCAGACACCAATCCAGACCAGAGAAATGACCACTTATTTCGCTGCTGATACGGACTGAATTCGAATTCAAATCCTATTGGTTGATCATTCCAGAAGCCTGATTGGTTAGTTCAGGTCGCATTTCATTGGGCCATGATCGTTCATTCTCCGGAGACAATGCCGAAGACAAATACATCTCCCTGTTGGTAACTCGAACATCTCCATCGCGCACTTATTATTACCTTTGCGCCCTATTGGACCTTCATTAACTTGACGGAAAATGGGCCGACATGAATAAAAATACAGAAATGGCGGACTAAATCTCCCTTCGTCGGTCATATATTAATTACAGACGTTAAAATTATCCCTATGGAGCCTCAAAATCACCTGAAATCGAAGGCCAAGAAGATGGGCATTTCCGTCATAATAGACCCCGTGTTTTCAGGGGATGATGATCACAACATCGATTATGGTATTTTTATTCATGGCGGTCCATTTTCTCAAGTTAATGAAGGTCCAATAGGGCACAAAGGTATTAATAAGTGTGCCATGGAGATGTTCGAGTTACCAACAGGGAAATGTATTTGTCGTCGGCATACCGTTGAGAGAAGGGAGACGCTATGAATCTTACCTAGGCCGTATGGCAAGCCGTTTTACTTTTTATTCGGCATTTGCTGATATCATTAAATATTTGCTGATATCTTCAAATGATTTGATGATATCATCAAATGATTTGCTGATGTCATCAAATGATTTGCTGATATCACCAAATCAGTCGATTTGCTGATATCACCAAACGATTTGCTGATATCACCAAACGATTTGATGATATCACCAAATGCTTTGATGATATCAGCAAATCATTTGATGATATCAGCAAATCATTTGATGATATCATCAAATCGAGTGATTTGCTGATATCAGCAAATCATTTGATGATATCATTAAATATGGCGGAACGTGAAAATAAGCCTAAATGTTAATGCCTGCTCCCTTCTCATCCTGTTGTTTGATAATTTATACCTTGTGGTAAAGCTATCTACCGACAAATCACATGCAATATCTATTACGGTACTTAAAGAACCAGACAATAAGAATAAAACATATCAAACCTCTGGCATATACCTTACGCCAAACTTTACTAATAAATGACAAATAGAATCATGAATATAAGGGCATTAAAATAAATATACAGCAGGGAAGATCAACTTTTCCATCGCGGGTTATTGACTTGTAGACACAAATTCATTAGATCTGCATTTGAGTATAATCGGGGTGAGGCGAAAGGGGATAATGATTTCGGGAAAGCCGATCAGCATGGAGCATGGTATATTTAGGCAGAGCCGATTGTCGTGCTTCTTCGCTGGTTAGCTTGTAGGGCAGCAGATAAGACATAGCCGCACATACAACAATAAATTAATCTCTATGACCCTTTACTGACCCGTAACAAGAGACAAAGCTCTTACGACAAAGACAGAACTAACCAAGCCTCAATGAAGTCATATGGCTTCTTTTTATCTTATATGATGTGGGTACTTGTGTAATCAAATAGTACTAAAACCGCTACAGATTGGAACAGTTGTGTGACATTATTTATCTAAGCATGTCCCCTGTAAATTTAGTATGATCTCAAGCGCTATTTGTTGAACATTCCGATCACTTTTCAATTCTGTGTTATATCTATTTTGACCTTGCCGGGGGGTCCGGTCGGATGTACACAGAAACTCGTGTGCGAGGTAGGCCCACCACAGTGGTTAATGGTCAGGACTTACAGGTCAACCGCCGCTAATGGGGGCAGAAATAGTGGAGCGAGCCTGTGAAACGAAACATGCGCTGTGACGAAGTTTATTGTCATTCTGAACAGGGAGCCTTCCATGTTATGGTTCATACTTTGACCTTCCACCATATTTAATGATATCATCAAATATAAAGTATTTGCTGATATCATCAAATCATTTACTGATATCAGCAAATCAATTGCTGGTATCATCAAATCATTAGATGATATCAGCAAATATTTGTTGATATCAGCAAATATTTGATATCAGTAAATCATTTCATGATATCAGCAAATATTTGATGATATCACCAAATACTGAATAAAAAGTAAAACGGCTTGCCATAAGGCCGTAACCTGTCTACCGTATGAACATATAGGGAAGGTGACCAGTCTATTGTACTGGAATCTAGCCCAGAACATCATCTCACAAACGTACATTTACTATATCAAACATACTCGATATAATGGTGTGTGATATTCCATATTGTTATAGATGTGTGTGACGTTTTCATTTAGATTAGAAACGGTGTTCACTAAAAAAAAAATGTTGGCTCTTAACAAGGTAAACTATTTTTTGATAACTAATTATGAGCCAACATGAACATGCCTAGCTAGACTGTGATGAATTAGGCCCAATAGCTCGGCCTGCGCGGAGAGTGCACAAGATGGCGGACATATGGCAAAGGTACTACCGTAGGCCGTAGCTTTGTATGGAAATTGGATCGGGTGGGATTATTCCGTTCACAAGAAAAGAAAAATGTAAATACTACTTTGACACATACCCGCTCTGACAGTATATTCCATGCACGCATAATGCGAACATATGGAAATAGTATTACGAACGCTGACTTCACAGGGAAGGCGTGACTGAGAGAGTTGAAAATTGGGGTCTTCATAAACCAGAGCAGCAACTTTCCGGCGAGAGCAGAACGAGTTCCATAATGTCTTCCACCTGAATAGAATTGCTACGTTTACGTACAATATCATGAGAACACTGAGAACTCGACCAAGCAATGTTAAATTCAAACCCAGTGAATCTCTTGACATCTGTCTACTCTCCCATAGGCGTTCTTAATGACTTTCTTTAGACTTATTTGCTGAACGTCAAACAGTTTATCGCCAAACTACGTGATCGTTACTGTGTCTAATTTTCGGACCTCCGAGTGCAGGAAAACTTACAATGTAGACAACTCGGAAATAATTGTTTTATCTATGAACTAATTAGTCACAACTGTTTCTATCAATAATGCCCGCAGTTGATATAGTGACAGGCGACAAGTATGGATCTCCGTGTGCTACAACCCTTACCGTATAAATATTCTATAAATCTAGCCTAACTCCAGCCGGACCCATGACCTTTGACCCATGACATGCTGACGGGAACTTTCCCATATTACGGTAGACGCCATATTGCGTATTTTTGGGCCACTACGCATATGCTACTGGACAGACATGCCCAAAAATACACAATATGGCGTCTACCGTAATACGGGGGAGGTGGGGGTCACTGTGAAAACGATACCGTGAAAACGGCTCGTGTATAATTACCAGCGCTGGGAACTTGAATAAACGCGACGAGCGTGGAGGAGAAGGAATTAGCCTTCAGAAAATAACCGGTAAGGAACATCAGTATGAAAATTTAAACGGTACGGATTATAGCACACGGAGATCCATACTTGTCGCCTGTGACTAACAGTCGCAGGCATTATTGATAGGGACAGTTGTTGCTAGGGGATAATCGGCTGGCAAGTGAAAGTAAGTACGATTTAACAATGAAGTTACCATCATTATCAAAGCATTGTGCAAATAAAAAAAAAATAAAAAAACAACATAAAAACAAACTTTCACAGTCGGGTGGAAAAACACAACGCTTCGTCAACGTGGTATATGTTTTTTTCGCCTGCAAACCCAAGATAATCGTTCCGAGACAGAATGCCTTAGCTAAAGAGCGTACGATGCAGTGTAGGGGGAACAACTCTGACCTTGCAAAGGACATACAAGCTGGCGTCCAGTCACATGTTAATCAATATGGACTTCATTAGTATGGAATAGAATCATTTTATTGTATTCAGCCTTTTTTAAAACGGTCACATGGTTTCAACAATTTAACAACAACAATATAAACGAATCTTTTCAATGCTTCAATGTACTAGTGTTAAATTTACCCAAGCCAACACCTTTAAAGTTTTATTTTATCCTCGTTCGAAGTCGTTTAAAATATACTACTCGGTCGTGTGGCATTCCTGGCAGAAAACACACATTGTTCTCGAGAGCGGGTTCAACATAAATTTGTATCGTGTCTTTGTTTAAATCTCATGCTCAATATGATAGTGAGAATGATAATACTTTATCGTGCTTATGTAACTAAGAACTTGTTCACTTAATCTCGTGTCTGTCTATACACTGTAAATCACATGTTTAGAGTCGGAACGATAAAGGTGAGATTCAGTTTGAGGACATGTAATCCAGTATTTTACGAACGAATTAGACTGTACGACTCTCTGTTAAATCAAGATATTTACAGACAGTGTCTGCGTACTGTTCCAGCTGTCTTCCCTTCAGCGATTGGTAATGCGTCCCCGCCATTTTAAACTAAGACGAGCATTCTCATTGGATCACTATTTATAGAAGCCACTCCAATCTTCATACACAACCACGTGACTGTCTCAGCTGACCAATGACATAGCGCGGCCTCGTTTTCAATTTCAAAATTTGGCGTCAAACTGGGAAAATGTTGTTGTTGCTGCATCAGCCTAACATTGGCCCTCTGTAGAAGGGTCCAATACTATAGGTTAACGAAAGAATGTCAGTTTTCCAGTTTTCGCTCTGAACGCGTGACCTTTGACCCATGACGTGCTGACGGGACTCCCCTACAATTTCCAATGTTATAACCTGAACAACTCCCTAATTCATTTGCCATATGTCTAGGTTATATCAAGCAATTGGGCACTTGGTGGGCTTTCCAACACTACTATTATTAATATATAATTGCATTTATCGCCCAAATATGTAAAATTAGCGCAAAGAGAGTTTATAAAATTATCTTCCGTGTCGTCAACGTGTATATGTAGACGTTACACGGTCTACACTGTGTCCACTTATCTGAGATATGGTAAACTTACAATGACAAATAGCTTTGACATCGACGGTTATCGCCATTTTTATCTCTGAACAATTATGCATGTCAGCTTTGTTTATCAAAGACTGAAAAGACGGGCGTTTGGGGGAAATTATAGCAGGTCTAGCACCGTTACAGCCAATAGATTACACGGCGCCGGCGAGCACAAGAAAACAGTTGTCTACAAACTCTGCTTCCGAAAATTGACTGAAAATATTCGTCTCGCTTAATTGCAACATTCAGCGATTTTTTGAAAAATAAAGCTTAACTGAAGAATTCAACAAATCATGAGGAAGGAGAAAATACCAAAGCTTCTAGAGAAACCAGGGAAGCCAATGCGTGGAGAAAAACCACCCTCCCCACAGCGCATGCTCCATTTCACAGGCTCATTTATCGATGCCTCTATTTTACAATATCGTACATTTCATTCCCCGCGCTTGTTTTGAATTAGCATGTCGGTATCCCAAGCCTGCGGTTTTTGCTTTGACTTCCTCTAGATGTCGAATGTACCTTGACATCAAAGCAGTTTGGCCTGCGATGAAATTCAAACCCGTCACACCTCATACCTCGCAGCGGATTGGCCTTATCAACTAGCCTAGAGCGTTCACTGATTGGGTTGATATAGAGGAAACTCCTTGATCTATTTATATCCAGAACTCGTATAGGTAACTAACCAAGCTAGTGTATCGATCCTAACAGATCGATCGATACAATGGCTCGCGAGGATGTGCCTCCAATAGCAAAAGTTGGCCTTTACTACGTTGCTATGACGTATAGGGGGAAACCCACGTACGCACGGTTCAGTTTGAATCCGGCCGAACAACTTCAGTTTTGCACATGAGCGAACTGCTTTTCATATGCTCTGTCCAGATAATCAGGGAAAATAATCTCCAGATAATTCTTTTTAATGCTAGGTCAACAGATTATGCAGACTTGAAAAGTAATCGAAATGTTCGGCAAACATCTATTTTACTATAAATGATATCGCATCCGGCGATGTGCGCGCGGTCCGGAATGCAGTCCAAAAATCTGACAAGTGGCTGGGGTATTATTAGACCCCCAGCGAGGTGGTTGGGAGAAAACAGGTAATTCCGGGAGCAGTCCTTTAACAGAGAATTCGCTGCCGTACAGCGTGCATGCATGTGAAACAATGCCTCGACTGCTTAATCCCTCCGTTGACATTTTCACCGCAAACTGTGCTTCCTGTATGTGGGGGAAAAACACAAACAAAAAACGGAGGATTTCTACTGTTTACAAGCCAATATGTCTGTCTGGTGAATAGTATATTCCTAACTAACTTCAAATTTTCTCAGTTTCTTTTGACTGATGCATTTTTGATTAATTTTGTTGGGGTTTCACTCGCGTGTATTTTCGTAGGCGCAACTTGACCATGTGCTGATCTTGCATGATTGCTGGCAAGTTCCAGATTTTCTTTTGATGGCATCAGTAACCATCACAAGAGTCTGAGTCTGATGATTTGTCCACTGTCTGTACCAGTACCAGAGTACTGTAAACATAGGACTACTTGCAATGCTTTCTTCGTGATCAAGTTGGCCACCAAAATTATTCATATTCGACAAATTGGTTACCGGTACCGGTATGTAATCATTTATCTGAACTCTGTAGACTTGTATGAGTGGTCAAACATTGGAAATGTATGAATAGATGTTCTCAACTGTGAATGTGACTGGACAGACGGACTCTTCTCTGTTTTCAAAATAGCGTTTTCCGTGGAATAAGCGCCGGAATTTAGTGGCACAGTCTGGAGATAGTCAGTGGTCTTCCCGTTGACCGAGTAGTATTCGACACACTGAGTTATTGCCCTTCGCAGTTCAAAATACTGTAGATTAAATGATATCGACTACACTTTTGATGCGGTACACATTATACCTGGTGGATATTATCGGCACAGTCTGGAGACGCGGATGTCTTGCGATGTGGTGTACCGGTATGTGATACGCAAGTACTACATCGCACACACAGTGGCTTGGTTAGCAGTGGGTGTCTTATATATATATATCATCAAGAATATAATTATTTATTACAATGCCAGTGGATATCATAAAAAAGCTTTCTATACGACCAGCAGAGGAGGGGTATGTAGATCGGTGTAGGTCGTATAGAAAGCATCTTTATCATATCCATTGTCATTGTGGCATATGAAAAAGCGGGAAATAATTAAATTCTCGATGAAAAAAAATATCTATATATATTAACAACAACAACAACAATAACATCGACGAAGACATCCACTGCTAACCAAGCCACTGTGATCGCACATCACTGAATTCGTACACACAGAAAAGCAGCGGTTCTCCTTCTTCCCAGATCACCGACACTGGGGATGGGGGATATCTTCTGATGGCTCAAATTCTCACATAAGGGAAGTCGATCCAGCGTTAATGTGTAGGGGTTTTTTGACCCGTATGAAAATCGTCGGGTTTTTTCTTCAGCTGTTTGTCGAGATAGAGCCAAGGTAAGATTTTTTCGATTCGTTGTACCCTACCGACGACAAAAATAGTGACATCAGTCTCATAGATCGATTTTTATGTGGAACCAAGTACTTGTTGCCAACCTGGTCTCTTCATCACCCTTCCGCTGCCAATAATACTATTTTTGTAATATCGGCGTAAGGGGGCAATATACTAAATTCCTCTTTATATCATTCATCCAGAATGGTATATATATAGAAGCTTAATGTTACCTGTTACACGATGTAAGAAGATCGATGATATCAGTCACTGACGTCACGATGACGTCATAAAGTGGGAATGCGATTCCAATGTTCAGCCACATTGGGGTTGACTTAAATTTGAGGTAATTTTCATTATAACCCTGGTTTTAACACCTCATTGGGAAATTCAAAATGTCGCCCAAGAGGATGTTCCGAAAAATATATTTCTTTGTTTTTCTCCCATCTTTGGATATTTTTTTATTTTCTTTTGCTGGAACGGAAATAATTCATATTACCACCACGATGTCATTTTTCGAGGATAAGAATATGAAGACGACACAGTACACGAACATCCAAAGAACTGCAGAATACAGGCAATGTGTTAAATTAGATGTGTTATCCAGCTATTTTTATCACCCGGCCACCTACGGGCGGCAGCAGCTGGAACAAAACCTTCTGTGCGTTGAAGGATTTTATCGATTGATTTTCTTGGAAAAGACATTATCATGGTATCATCACATTGTACTGCAAAATATACGTTACTCCGACATTAGAACGTCAAATTTATATACTTTAAGAGCCATTTTAGAAGTTGGGAGCCAGTAAACAAACGAAGTATTATGAATAACAACTTCTTTGTTTATTAGCTGGTGACGTTCTGCCGTAGTTACTAACAATGATCTTGATTTGAAAATGCACTCCAGTGGAACGTCACCAGCTAATAAACAGAGAAGTTGTTATCTTTTGGTTTGGAAATGCGGTTAGTAATTACAGCCGGACGTCACCAGCTAATAAACAGAGAAGTTGTTATCTTTTGGTTTGAAAATGCTGTTAGTAACTACAGCGGGACGTTACCCGCTAATAAACAGAGAAGTTGTTATGTTTTGTTTTGAAAATGCTGTTAGTAACTACTGCGGTACGTCACCAGCTAATAAACAGAGAAGTTGTTATCTTATTTGAAAATGCGGTTAGTAGCTACATCGGGACGTCACCAGCTATTAAACAGAGAAGTTGTTATCTTTTCGTTCGAAAATTTTGTTAGTATAGCTACAGCGGGACGCCACCAGCTAACAAACAGAGTAGTAGTTATCTTTTGGTTTGAAAATGCTGTTCGTAACTACAGCGGGACGACACCAGCTAATAAACAGAAAAGTTGTTATCTTTTGGTTTGGAAATGCGGTTAGTAAGTGGGGAATTCAAACTCCAATACACAAAAAGTAAATGCAGGAGTCCCACAGGGTTCCGTATTAGGCCCTTTGTTATTTCTGATATACATTAACGACATAGCGGACAAACTTATAAGTCTTACCAGATTTTTTGCAGATGACTCCTGTTTGCAGTTCTCGTCACTTAACATTTGTGATATTGAAAGTGTAGTTAACCGGGATCTACAGTTCTTATTGGAATGGTCAAAACAATGGCTTCTGAACTTTAATGCCCTAAAACCCATTTTAATTCTGTTCTCAAATAAGACTTCACCAACATATACTAAAATCTATTTTGCCATTGTCTCCTTCAGGCTTCCACCAACCATCGTCACCTAGGCCTGATCCTGCAAGACAACTGCAAATGGAGTAGTCACATCAATCACATTATCAATACCGCCTCTTAACGCATTGGAATGATGAGCAAACTGAAATACCAGCTTGGCAGACAGGCATTATCTCAAATATATCTACCTTTTGTGAGACCCATGTTAGAATACGGTTCTGTGATCTGGGATGGATGCACATTAGAAGAAGCGGATCGACTGGAAAAACTTCAATTTGCTGCAGCACGAATTGTTTCCGGTCTTGCTGTTTATGCCAGTAGAGAACCCCTTTTGTTGGAAACTGTCTGGGAAACCTTGGCAAATAGACGAAAAATTGCAAAATTGAAAGTAATGTACCAAATTCACAATGGAGAAAGTCGCGACTATATATACCATTTAATGACACCCCAAGTGGGACAAACCACTCCGTACAACTTGAGGAATGACGCAAATTATGCGACGCCCCGAACACGTTTAAATATATCTAAAAATTCATTTATCCCGTCAGCTATTCAGGAATGGAACAAACTTATTTACGATACAAGAAACAAACCATCCACTTCTGCCTTCCATCACTCATTAACTAAGAAAACTCGTATATCTAAATACAGTTTGATAGGTTCAAGGAAACTTAACATTGTACTAACCCAACTAAGACATCAATGCAGCCAATTAAACGCAGATTTAATGAGAAGGAATTTGTCTATTACATTTAGCTGTAGATGTGGAGAACCAAGAGAGGATGCTTATCACTATTTCTTTATTTGTCCCTTATATACCAATCTAAGGGATGAATTACAAAGCGACTTGCCTCCAAACTATAACCTTCAAGATATATTGTCGGGAAATGAGTCATTCACAAACGAAATGAATAATAATATGTGCAAGTCAGTTTTAACATTTATTAAGAACACCTCAAGATTCAATTTGTAGCACGATTACGACGTAGTTACCTCAGCTGAAGGATTAGTATGTACAAGTACCCAGTTCTGTGAGAATCCTAGCACGCTACAGTCAAGTTGCCACCATATACTCAATAATCTGTTATAGTCTGTTTCTCCCCTGTAAGTTGCTAAAAATGCAAATCTAAAACATATTTCATTTGTGGCATGTATATATTCACACAGGTTCAGCCAAAACGTCATTATTTTTGTTGTTGTAAACACATGTTATGTATCCATATTTGTAGGGAGAGGGGTGAATAAGTTGATTATAGAACTTGTCCCCAATCCCATGTACTATAATTTGTACAATAAATAAGTTTAAACAAACAACTACAGCCGGACATCATCAGCTAATAAACAGAGAAGTTGTTATCTTTTGGTTTGGAAATGGGTCAGTAACTACAGCCGGACGTCACCAGCTAATAAACAGAGAAGTTGTTATCTTTTGGTTTGAATATGCTGTTAGTAACTACAGTGATACATCACCAGCTAATAAACAGAGAAGTTGTTATCTTTTGGTTTGAATATGCTATTAGTAGCTACAGCGGGACGTCACCAGATAATAAACAAAGTTGTTATCTTGTTTGAAAATGCGGTTAGTAGCTACATCGGGACATCACCAGCTAATAAACAGAGAAGTTGTTATCTTTTCGTTCGAAAATGTTGTTAGTGGCTACAGCGGGACGCCACCAGCTAACAAACAGAGTAGTAGTTATCTTTTGGTTTGAAAATGCTGTTCGTAACTACAGCGGGACGTCACCAGCTAATAAACAGAAAATTTGTATCTTTTGGTTTGGAAATGCGGTCAGTAACTACAGCCGGACATCACCAGCTAATAAACAGAGAAGTTGTTATCTTTTGGTTTGAATATGCTGTTAGTAACTACAGCGGGACGTCACCAGCTAATAAACAGAGAAGTTGTTATCTTGTTTGAAAAATGCGGTTAGTAGCTACATCGAGACATCACCAGCTAATAAGCAGAGAAGTTATCTTTCCGTTCGAAAATGTTGTTAGTGGCTACAGCGGGGCGTCGCCAGCTAACAAACAGAGTAGTAGTTATCTTTTGGTTTGAAAATGCTGTTCGTAACTACAGCGGGACATCACCAGCTAATAATCAGAAAAGTTGTTATCTTTTGGTTTGGAAATGCGGTTAGTAACTACAGCGGGACGTCACCAGCTAATAAACGGAGAAGTTGTTATCTTTTGGTTTAGAAATGCGGTCAGTAACTACAGCCGGACGTCACCAGCTAATTAACAGAGAAGTTGTTATCTTTTGGTTTGAAAATGCTGTTAGTAGCTACAGCGGGACGTCACCAGCTAGTAAACAGAGAAGTTGTTATCTTGTTTGAAAATGTGGTTAGTAGCTACATCGGGACATCACCAGGTAAAATAAACAGAGAAGTTATCTTTTTGTTCGAAAATGTTGTTAGTGGCTACAGCGGGACGTCGCCAGCTAACAAACAGAGTAGTAGTTATCTTTTGGTTTGAAAATGCTGTTCGTAACTACAGCGGGACGTCACCAGCAAATAAACAGAAAAATTGTGATCTTTTGGTTTGAAAGTGCTGTTAATAACTACGGCGGAACGTTACCAGCTAATAAACAGAGAAGTTGATATCTTGTTTGAAAATACTGTTAGTAACTAAAGTGGGGCGTCACAGCTACATGAAATAAACAAAGAAGTTGTTATCCATAATAATTACTTTGGTTTCTTGTCACAATTAAACACTATCAACGGGAGAAGTTGGAGGGGGCTCTTACACGCTTGGCGCTCAACAGTTATTTATTTTTTTAAATAAGATTGCAGGGCAGGCAGTGAGACGGATTTGACGAAAGAAACAGAATGTTTTGTCGGGATCATTACAAACTCTCGTCAGAAATTAGCTGGGGATTATATATATACATGTATGTAAATTTCTTGTATGTTTTCTTGGAGCTCAGCGCTAATAGCGCCCTATGAATAGGTGTAAAAGGTGTTACTGGACGACGGTTGGCCATGGGATCCGACAATCTGTATTGGGCTGGAATATAGACTGCATGATCAGATGGGGTCGTCTGAGATTCAATGTTTGTTCTTCTACGGGATATCCTTATTTTGCGATGTTATTCATGCCATTTAAAATTAAACAAGTTAGGGAAAGTTTTCCCTCTGAATTGGAGATAAAAAGGGCTGGTTTTGCCCCACAACAGCAAGAAATATCCAACTAAGAGAGATCCTCCACATGCAAAGATGGACATATACATCCGCATCGGATGGTGCTAAAAATCAAATTGTCGTCTGTCTGATTTGCAGACGACACGTTTCGTTTTTTATTGAAAATTACATTATTCACACTTTCATTGCAAATTTGAAGATCTTGAAGTGTTATGATGAAGTTATTAAGGAAAAACGGCATTATTTACCTCCATTTTTAGAGAGCTGTAAATCTCTAACATGTTAATTGAAGTAAAAGACGGTGATGAATATCTGTACGCTATTAACAATATTTTATATGTAGGTCTCGTCTAGGGATAAGTGGGAAGGACTGTCTACTTGCGACCCAGCTTATTTGGGAATATATCTTCCTTAAACACTGTTATACGCAAAATATATCAACTGCAGTCCAATACACGACAATACAATATAAAACGTAGGGACACCCATTTTTTTTTACCTTTTAGGTGTTTTTCTCTGACTTTTTCGTGTTTTCCTTCGACTTTTCCGTGTTTTCTTTCGACTTTTTCGTGTTTTTCTTCGACTTTTCAGAGTTCTTGTTCGAATTTTCTGTGTTTTCTTTCGAAAACATCGCGAAATGAAAAAAACTGTGAAATACTTTCCAACGCGGTGGGAAATACTTTCCACCGCGGTGAGAAATACTTTCCACCGCGGTTGGAAATACTTTCCACAGTGGTGGGAAACACTTTTCACCGCGGTGGAAACTTTTACACCGCGGTTAAAACTTTTACACCGCGGTGGAAACTTTTACACCGCGGTGGAAAGTACTTCTCACCGCGGTGAAAAGTGTTTCCCACCGCGATGGAAAGTATTTCTCACCGCGGTGGAAAGTATTTTCCACCGCGGTGGAAAAGTATTTCATAATTTTTTTTCATTTCGCGATGTTTTCGAAAGAAAACACAGAAAATTCGAACAAGAATTCTGAAAAGTCGAAGAAAAACACGAAAAAGTCGAAAGAAAACGCGGAAAAGTCAGAGAAAAACACCTAAAAGGTAAAAAACATGAATGTCCCCTACGGGCCACCGTAACATTCTGTACTGCCAGTCTATGCCAAATTGGAGTCTGGTAAACTCGAAGCATATACATACATTGTAAGCTAATTTCTTTCAATTTACTGCTGCGAAATAGTGAGACTATAGTTTTCTGGAGATGTGTCAGGGTCCCAGAGCTCATCCGAGGTCGTATGTCGTCAGGTTAAACTGAGCGAATTGATATTAACCGCTGTTCACCTTTTAATATATCTTTTCACAACGTATAGATAGCTCTACAATACAATTGTGAAAAGCTACCTTCAAATGGCATTGGCGCGTTTAAATATATTTAATATATTGGTATATTTCAAGATAATTAGAAGGTTTGTGATCAACACAACACTTAGATTTGCAGTTCCTTGAATTTGCAAGAATCATGAAAGAAAATAGAGAGACGCTGCTTTTGAAGCAGGCACACGACAATCCAATACCGTACGCATACGTGCTGTGACGTCATCGGTGAGCGTCACCTGTTCAGCTGTACATTCCAAACATAGAACACCCAATGCACAATTTCGAAAGGTCGATATCTTCTCATGGCATCAGTTTGTATACCTCCTTCTGTCAGATATTACAGCGACAGTTTAGGAGGTCATACACTCAGACAATAAAGGCCGCCGAATAACTCTTTTCACTATCCCCGCGTTGAAGGACGATGACCCTGTGATGAGAAATTTCGCCACAAAAGAGCGCCTGGGCTGATATGATCTACAGCGTCATCAATGTCTGAATATATGACAGTGTAGACATCTGGAGAAAATAACTTTCGATAATTGAGATATTTTTGAATAATTGTCAACGACGCATATGGCGAGAACACTGCTTCCACGTGTATACCGGTAGTGAAAGAAACAATTATTGTTGAACTTCCTGAATTATCAGAGAGACAAAAGACAAGGTGTCGTTACTTTTCACACATCAGTTATGTTTACTATAAAATTGACAGTTTTGGGTTGAAAAAGTACGGTTTACCTATTCGTAAACATATGAAGAGAAACTATAACCACAAAAATATTCACATATAATAATCCTCTACTAAATCCCTAGTTGTTCAGCAAACCACGTCTTTGTTATCGTTTATCTTCACATAAAAAAATGAAATTGATGGAATATTGTTTTAGACATTTGGTGCGCAATTTCAAATACGATAATTTATGGAAGCCGGATGCGGCCATCTCGCGTTTTCGCATTTTCGCATTTAAAATAGTAACGCGAAAACCCGACGCGAAAACGCGATTCCTCTTTGCACAAATGTAGACACTTTATTTTGCATATTGCTAGTTTGGTTAGACATAAGTAGTATACAACCCGCAAAATGAACCAGTTTAAACCCGGATGTAACTATGACGTCACAATTGGTGGTATGTAAGCGTGTTTGTGATTGGCTGATTTGATGTCACGTGGTGTGTGATGGATTAATTTGCATAAGGGGGCGTGGCCTGTGTGGATGTGAGTGGGGTGGGTTCAAAATGGCGGCCCTATATTTTCCCCAGACAACTCTAAAGTCCGCCATTTTGAACCCACCCCACTCACCCAGTGCACTGATTGACCTGAGTGGGGTGGGTTCAAAATGGCGGCCCTATATTTTTCCCAGACAACTCTAAAGTCCGCCATTTTGAACCCACCCCACTCAGGTCAATCAGTTTCCCACTACACATGTATGTCAATCAGTTTCCCATGAGTGAGTGTTGTGAGTGGGGGTGGGTTCAAAGGTGTGAGTGGGGGTGGGTTCAAAATGGCGGCCCCTTATTTTACACACACAACACCACAAGCCGCCATTTTGAACCCACCCCCACTCACCCAGGTCAATCAGTGCACTGGGTGAGTGGGGGTGGGTTCAGAATGCATGTACTGACTTGGTTCTGGGTTTTTTCCATCACGGTTGTGCGCAGGTGTATGACGTCACTTCCGGTCTGCGTGAATCGGGCGTGACCTGGGACTATGGGATGCATGTACTGACTTGGTTCTGGGGTTTTTCCCTCACGGGGAGGTCACGTGATCAGTTCAAGGTCATATCCATTTTTTATCGATATGTCAACCCCACACCCAGTCCATTAAATGCTCCTTCACCTATGCTTCAATTTGATACCTCACTCGACCTGTGGTGTGAGTGAGTGCAAGAATGTATTCATCCGCGGTGATGCAGTCATGTCTGGCGGTGATTCGGTCTCGGGAAAAAGCTTCCTTGCCCAATGCCTACGCACTTTACCGAAGATACACGGACTTTAACGAAAAGACACGGACGTACACGAAAAGACGCGAAGGTGAACGCCATTGTGGGAAACCTCCCACAGACAGGTCAGTACATGCATTTCTGTGTTGTTCACGCATAATAAAAGGATTGATCTGTAATCTGTGTTGTTGTTGTTGTTGTTGTTGCTCCCTTTTTTTGGACTAACCCATCAGAATAGTACGTATCACGGACTACACCCGTAGAGCTACATCTGGTCTATAAAACATGTCCCTCTGGATCCCACACCTTCATTTCTACAGAGCCATGGCGGAGAACCAGCCCCATGCGACTCGCATTTTACAGTATGCCACCGTGGTGAATTCATTCACGGGTTACCGAGCAGTGGTCCGGTCCATGTTTGCAGATGGCGACGACAACGAGGGACGACGCCAGATCCTGAACGAGTTCACAGAAGCGGTCCTCCACAGAGTGCACTCGATGGAGAGGCGTGCCATCACTCACCACTACTGGACTATGACAGCCATCCTTGATGCTCGCGCTATGGACCAGGAGCGCTCACGCCGCAACCAGCGCCGGCTGGTTGGCCTCATACTAGTCTGTGCCCTATTCACCCTGGCGCTGTGGTATTGACACTATAAATACAGGGGATGAGACAGAGTGTGTGTCATTCTCCCTTCGACATTTACAGCAAGCATGTCAATGTACCTACGAGCCATCCTGCCTCTTACACCCAGTGTGAGGTTATACATTTATCAAGATAAAGTCACCCTGGTGAAAGACGATCAAGCGATTTACTGGACGCCCGCTGAGAAGCCATCGAATCCGGTGACACTACAGCGTGATGGGTGGACTAAGTTTAAACGGGTGTTGAGCGGTGAGTTGGACGGAGACCTCATCCACCTGGACAACGCCATCTACGTATATTCCGTACCACCCGTCCACATACGTCTGGGTCCCTACCAAGAGCCTACGCGAAGTATCAGCCTAACTTCCTCTGTGTGGTCAGCCTTGGAGAAAATAGTGCCTATTGTGGACCAGTTATTTACGCCGGACGACCGATCACCCGACCAATTAGCGTGGGTTCGTGCTATGGAGGACGCCCTGGCTGAACCCCATGAACAACTACATGAACCCGACGACGATGCCATTGATTACCCCGCTAGACTCAGTCAGCCCAATGACATGACTACCTGATCCTTTGATCTCACGGGGTTCTCCCTATAAATACGAGAGACAGTGAAATCTGGTACCATTCACGTACTGACCATGACGGAGCATATAGTACTGGCGTATTTCAGCTTGACCCCCGAGGTTTTCCTGCACGTGTATGCGGATATGGTCGATATCATGGAGGAGGTGGTGGGAGACACGGACCCTACACAACCGTGCCCGGCTCACATTCGTCTGTCCCGGGAGGGCTGGACCAAATTCAAACGGGTGTTGTCTGGTGAACTGGACGGCGACCTCATCCACTTGTGTCACGATGTGTACATCCGACGCGGCCCTTTCTTTCCTCAATTGGTTCGGCTAGATGGAGGTACAGTGCATTTTACCCTTCACCCTGATCTATGGTCTGCATTGAAAGATGCCGTGGTGGATGTGGATGAAGTGCTTATCAAGCGGTCATCAGACGAGTTGGACTGGTCATTTACCATGGCCACTGTGGAAGTCCACGAAGAAAATCAGAAAGAAACTCCGGCCCAAGATATACCCGTTATAAATAAACGATAGAGCCAGGGTCCATCATCATTGTGTCACCATGAAGCGCTGGGAGAAGGTGTTGGATAACTTATACTACAGTCCCGACAGTCCGGCAGCCTATAGTGCATTGTCGGCTCTCTATCGAGCGGCCAAACCCCAGGGGGTACAACGTGCCCAAGTCCGAGATTGGTTAAGAAGACAAGACACCTATACCTTACATCGATCTGTCCGCCGCCATTTTCTACGGAACCGGGTCATCGTGGGAGGAATAGATGCCCAGTGGCAAGCGGATTTGGTGGATATGAGCGCCTTTGCCAAACACAACGATGAGAATCGGTATATCTTGACGTGCATCGATATCCTATCCAAGTATGCGTGGGTGGTACCCATCCGGACGAAAACGGGGGCAAATCTCATAGCGGCGTTCAAAGACATCTTCAAGACCGGGCGCAAACCTTTGTATTTGCAAACCGACGAAGGCACGGAATTCCTCAACAGACCGTTCCAAGCCTTTCTCAAGAAACAGAAGGTGTTTTTCTTCCATACGTACAACGAGACCAAGGCTTCCGTGGTGGAGAGGTTCAACAGGACATTCAAAGGCCGCATGTATAAAT
>JAVTVY010011596.1:0-54099 GCA_036873755.1 Hanleya hanleyi
CGGGCACTGCCGGGGATGACGCGCGCACTTCCGGAGAACCCTCGCGCTGCGGGGCGGGAAAACACCCCGGAGGGTTGAACGTTGGAACTCTTCTGGGTTTGGAGGTAGTTTTTTAGTGAAAAACCCGGAAGTGACGTCACAACCCCCACGTGACCTGCGCAGCAGAATGGATACGACACCCTAGTGTAACTCCCTCACCTAGGCTTCACATGGATATCTCACTCGATCCCATCGACCCACTAGGGGCCCACCACCACCCCAACACGTCTATTTCTATACTACGACCAGACTGCGCATGCGCAGAATGCCGCTAGTTCAACCAGCCCATCAGATGCCCCTTCACGAATGCTTCACTTTGGTACCTCACTCGACCCCATTGGACCATTCGTGGCTCCCCTAGCTCCAAAACGTCTAGCGGGACCCATACAGGGTCCAGTTTTCGACACTAGGTGACCACATCCCGACAAAAATGGCCAGTTTTCGACACCGGATGTGCCGCCATCTTGAACATACGTGCCGCCATCTTGGATATGTCCCATAATGCACCGGGTCAAAATACTCGCTTCTGATTGGACGAGAGCTCTGGGACGGATTTGAAATACTCGCTTCTGATTGGACGAGAGCTTCGCACACCCAGCCCATCAGATGCCCCTTCACGAATGCTTCACTTTGATACCTCATACAACTCCATTGGACCATTATTGGCTCCTCTAGCTCCAAAACGTCTATGTCCATACCCTTGGGCCACCGCGCATGCGCAGAATGCCACTAGTTCAACCCCACACCCACTCCTTCAGATGCCCCTTCACCTAAGCTTCACTTTGATACCTCACTCGACCCCATTGGTGCATTAGGGGCTCCCCTAGCTCCAACACGGCTATTTCCATACCCTTGGGCCACCGCGCATGCGCAGAATGCCGCTAGTTCAAACCCGCTAGTCCAGTCAGATGCCCCTTCACCTAGGCTTCACTTTGATACCTCACTCGACCCCATCGGACCAGTAGTAACTCACCTAGCTCCCAACACGGCTATTTCCATACCCTTGGGCCACCGCGCATGCGCAGAATGACGCTAGTTCAAACCCGCTAGTCCAGTCAGATGCCCCTTCACCTAGGCTTCACTTTGATACCTCACTCGACCCCATCAATTTGCAGTTCATGGTCATAGACGATGAGGATGATCTCAGGCGTGAGTTGGAAGAAGGCGAGCTCCGTTCCGTGCGCTGCCATAGTGGTGAATGACAAAACACCGACCAGGCAAATGTGTATATATCGATTCTTGCTAATGACTCGTGAGTAAAAAAAAAAAAACCCCTATTCGGGCTGTAATGTTATTCCTTTTACATGTAAAAGTAGTAACATGTCGCACAGGGTCGCCAACGACAGTGACAAATATCTGCAATCATGCAAAAACATTCCTCCCCCTCTTTCTAGTCTAAGCCCCTGTGCTGGTTCAATAATTTCAGTCCGTTATTTCATCGTAATAAAATTCGTATCGTATCGTATCGTACCCGTACCCTGTTCTAGAAAATAATTAAATTGAGATTACAATGCAATTTTGTAGGCTCGCTCCAAGATAAATATACTTCAGAACATTTGCGACGCTACATCTGCGTGTCATTTGTGCCTGGACTGTAACAACTAAGAATTCGCTCACAGGTCGGAGAGAAGGCAACATTGAAATCGTCTCCAGATGCTTCACCGGTCTATTGGTTATTAGCAGATGACCCCTCAAGCCGATAGAAATTCCATTCTCAGTGCCTGTAACGGCCGCTAGATGGCGTCATCCACAGCGCACCAAAATCATTCGCAACTCTGCACGCTGGCCCCGCACTGAAACGGAGGCTATTTTTTCTATAGTTTTCTTTCGATAAACCAGCTACAATTTTCAGGGTGATATTATAAG
The DNA here is from genome assembly GCA_036873755.1 of Hanleya hanleyi. Taxonomy (NCBI): domain Eukaryota; kingdom Metazoa; phylum Mollusca; class Polyplacophora; order Lepidopleurida; family Hanleyidae; genus Hanleya; species Hanleya hanleyi. The sequence continues at coordinate 1,906 of JAVTVY010011596.1, forward strand.
GCTGTGAGCAACATACTTGACGTATTTTTACCCAGGAAAACCGATTTATTTCCAGTGTACCGGGTTTTCCACACTACCACACCATAACCTTACGCGTCTAAAAATCGATAAAATTATTAAAAATAGTGGCTTAGTCTACCGCTACCCTGCTAAATTTTTAAATGCTACACCATCAGTTGCTCCAGTTCAACTTGAAATAAAATTTATACGTGCACTCGCATTTATTGCAAAATCACACTGGTTTAAAATTGCAAAAGAAACACAAAAATATTTCTCCAGCGTAAGTGATCACAAAAAAAATATAAAAATTTCGCTGACGTCCGCGCATTACACTATAAAAGCCAGCGGGAGCATGATGTGGGGCATTCCAAAATCTTTCACAGACATCAGAAATTTACCGTAGCTCAAGGATAAAAAAAAATAAAATTTCCTAGTTTTTTCTTTCGATAAACATGCTGCAGTGAACTCACATTTATTGCAAAAAATGAGACCCGTTTTAAAGTTGGGAAAATAAAACACAAATTTTTTTAGCAGATACTACCATCTTGGACCCACTGCCACAGGCCGCCATCTTAAACCCACCACCACCTCCATCCCACCAACCACAGCCGCCATCTTAAACCCACCACCACCTCCATCCCACCAACCACAGCCGCCATCTTAAACCCACCACCACCTCCATCCCACCACCCACAGAACGCCTAGACTATAAATAACGCGTAGTATGTTGCCATTTATTCACAACTACAATCATGGGTACAAGACGAAGGCTATTCACCGATCCGAGAGATCCTAGAGAACACAGAGAGGTGATTACGAGTGGAGATGAACATAACGATGATGGAGTGACAATAATTACAAGCTTTGAGCGGGTTATTGCCGACGAAACGATGATACGGCGAAGTGAAGAACAACTGGAAGAGCTGCGGAGGGAGGCAATGGAAGAAGATGCGAGGTTGATAAGACAGCGAAGTCAAGAACAAGACGAGGAGATCATGGCAATGCAAGAAGAAGATCAGGATATAACTGATGAAGAAGAAGAACTCCCCTGGTTAAACAGTAACAGACCTCCAGCAAATACAACGGCTACACAAACTCCGATTATAACGACGTCGGCTTCCGAAACAACGTCGGCTACCGAGTCGGCTACCGAGTCGGCTACCGAAACATGCTTGGGTACGCAAGTGTCGAATGCGAGGTCTGATAAGATCCAGGACTGTGTCGATGTACTTCTTATAAATATAGTGAGACACCTGGTAAGCCAGGGCTTGACGAATTGTACCTGTGAGACTCTGCAACTTCCGCCACGCCGTTATTTTCAAGGTGACACCCTGAGGACAAGGAACACGCTCTTGCGTATCTAACCTCATTTTCCATTTACGGATATGCACCAGGAGCTGGTCGTTGAAATAGGCACAGCTGACAAAGATGTCGTCACCCACATCAAATTTCGCTTCGTCACCCCCCTGGTCGCGAATAACCGCATCGATGGCGTAATCAAGGGTCTCTAGTTTTTGCCAGGTGTCGAAGGTCAAGGCAATATGCCTAGCGGGTCTGTCGTTATAGGCCGGTGCGTTAAAATGCACTTGTTCGTCTTTGACACTCACAGTTAAATAGGCTGAGAGCTCCCAAATGTCCGTGTGGGCTGCCTGGTAGGCCTGCTGGATAATGTTATTGATATCCTGCACAGACATAGGAAGTTGCACCTCTTCTTCTTCTTCTTGTTTCACAGGCACTTGCTGGGGTACTGGCTGAAGCACTGACTCAGGTATTTGTAAAGGTGTTAGTCGGGGCCGTTTGGGTCGTGCAGCGCGTTTGGCAGGTACACCAGACGCTGGGTGCGTACGTTTGCTAGCTGTACGCTCTTCGGTAGTATCCATGACTAAGATACCATCATCTTGTATAACGTCGGCTTGAAGTAGATCTGCTAGTTCTTCATTTCCCGTCTTCTTCATCCCCTCCACGAAGGCTAGAAATGCATAGGGGGTACAGCGCACTAGACCATCGATGAGGGCTCTGTTTTGTGCTGAAGTGGTTTTCTGAGCCATGATATCTTCGACATGCTGTTTCAGAAGTATGTTTTCCTCCATAAGCAAATCACATAATTCGGCCACATGCTGCATTTCATCAATGAGGCGAACACGGTACCTTCGAAGCTTCACTAAAAATGATGACTCCATGACTTTGGACTCAGACTGGTGAGTAACTGCTACGGTGTAATAGTCTGGTGAATTTGCACTGGTAAAATGAAAAAAAGTAAAAGGTTCTCCACAGCTCATACAAGCAGGCAAGCAGGCTGGCTGGCTGGCTAGAAGTGAAGCAGGCTAGAGGTGAAGCAGGCAGGCAGGCTGGTCAGGTAAGGTCAGTCAGAGTGCTCCGCAGGGTAGTGCAATGAATACACCCCACCCCTAAAAATCGCCTGCTTTTATACGTTTTTCTACAATCCGCCATCTTAAACCCACCACCACCTCCATCCCACCAACCACAGCCGCCATCTTAAACCCACCACCACCTCCATCCCACCAACCACAGCCGCCATCTTAAACCCACCACCACCTCCATCCCACCAACCACAGCCGCCATCTTAAACCCACCACCACCTCCATCCCACCACCACCACAGCCGCCATCTTAAACCCACCACCACCTCCATCCCACCACCACCAACCACAGCCGCCATCTTAAACCCACCACCACCTCCATCCCACCAACCACAGCCGCCATCTTAAACCCACCACCACCTCCATCCCACCACCACCAACCACAGCCGCCATCTTAAACCCACCACCACCTCCATCCCACCACCACCAACCACAGCCGCCATCTTAAACCCACCACCACCTCCATCCCACCAACCACAGCCGCCATCTTAAACCCACCACCACCTCCATCCCACCAACCACAGCCGCCATCTTAAACCCACCACCACCTCCATCCCACCAACCACACGCATGCGCACACCGCCCCAAAACCGCCCCAAAACAGGTCGCTGTGACGTCACAAAAGATTCTGCGCATGCGCAGTGAAGCGCTTTTGGCTCGAAATGCTCGGTGTATACTACTACCATTCTTACAAAAATAACACACAGGCTCTTGAGTTACATCACACTCATCTACTGCCCTGTCAAACAACTTGGAAATGTCCTTGTCACTATGCTGTTCATTAACCAGCTGTGATTTTGAAATTTTGTCATTAGAACATTCCAATTTGCTATCCAAATGTGGCTTATCAGCCTCATCATTTAAACACACAAAGGTGTCGGCCAAACAAACGTCATCGATGACGTCATCTTTAAGAGACTTTTCAGACTCCTCAAGCCAATTTACTCATGGCTCTAGTAACTGCACAAGCAGGATACAAACTTTGAATTTCGTCTTCAACTGGATCATGAATCTGATCCAAACCAGTCTTGTCAGTTTCAATCGGGTTAACCCCGACCTTATCTCCCGCAAGATCATTGCCAAGAAGTAATTGAACACCCTCAAATGGTAAACTACCTTTAATACCCACCGTAACAGGTCCAGAAATCAAGTCGGAAGACAGATGAACGTTATGAAGCGGAACGGATGTGTAATTTACAGCATTTACCCCTTTAATCAGGACATTACTGCCTGCAGATGAAGAATCAGAAAACGGCAAAATTTCTGCCAACAAAAGAGACTGGGATGCACCCGTGTCTCGCAAAATCTTCACAGGAGTAGCATTAGAAAAATCACTTGAAAGTGACACAAAACCATTGTGGATAAAACAGGATTATCCATAACAGGATTTGAAAAACTGTCAACCTTATCCTTGATAGAACTAATCGGATCAGTGTCCTTGGCCATCTTAACGTCATATACATTATGAACGTCACTAACCTGCTTGGGTATAGATCTTGAAGTGAGAAAACCACTAGGCTTTTGAAAGGTTTGATCTTGTTGTCTTATTTTCAATTTAAAACAATCATCCATTAAATGGCCGTCCCTCTTACAGCAGCTGCAAACGGGAGACATATTTTGTGTGTTAAAAGTGGGTGACTGAGACTTTGTGTTTGACCTTTGACCTTTGTAACTGGGGTTAAAAGTTTTAGGCCTTGAGAAAGAACTGGATGTGTTACCTGAGATGTTAGACTGGAATGAACTTGGCTTAACAGAATTGACAAATGATAATTTGTGTGTCAGGGCGTATTCATCAGCAAATCGGGCTGATTCCTCTAAAGTGTTGGCATTCTTTTCATCAAGAAATGTTCTAATATCACCATGGATACACCTTTTGAATTCCTCTACCAGCATAAGCTGTCTAAGGTTTTCAAAGTTGTTGTCAATTTTAACCGAAGCACACCACCTATCAAATAACTGTTCTTTGAACGAGCAAATTCTACATGAGTCTGAGAGTTTTCTTTTTCACAACTACGAAACTTTTGTCTATAGGTTTCAGGAACTAATTCATAACCTTTAAGGATTAAATCCTTCACTCTATCATAATTTGAAGCTTGCTCTACCGTCAATTGAGTGTAAATGTCCCTTGCCTTTCCGATCAAAACACTTTGAAGAAGTAAACTCCAATTTTCTTTTGGCCAGTTTAAATTTTCAACAATTGTCTCAAAATGCAGAAAATATTTATCAACTTCTTTTTCCTGAAATGGTGAGACGAGACGTATTTGACGAGCTGCATCAAATTTTGATTGTGATTGTACAGGTGCATGTGTAGGAGGACTTCGCGACTGTAATTCCAAATGCTTCATTTCTAACTGAAACTGTCTTTCTTTCTCTTTCTCTCTTTCCTCTTTTTGTAATCTTTCTCTCTCTAATTCTCTGTCAAATTCTAATTTCTTTATTTCCAGCTGATTTTGCAATTCTAATTTCTTTATTTCCAAATAATCAGCTGTTTCCTCAGTTAAATCAAAATCACTTTCATCCTAAAGTTGTTTGCTAACAAAATGTTTAATAATGAGTTTCTTAATTTCTTGCTTTCTCCAAGATGTTTTAACTTTAATTTGTAGGAATTTACACAGCGCGAACAAACCCTCTTTGCGTAGTTCGTCAAATTCCTCCTGACTAGGCTTTGAAGCAAACTGTGCTGGGTCAAAATTACAAGCGTCTAGTCCGTCATTCATAATCCAGCCGTCGTCCATTAGAGAATATCCGCGTCCATAATCCAAAGACCTATTCCATTTTCCATATAACAGTATTAGCATGCTGATAATATACTACTCCTCGACTTCACAAATTCAGACAATGTATCAATTTAGAACTATGTTGCAAAGCTGGAATGTAAATAAAGCTCGTGGGCAGGCCCCTAATTTCTGTTACGTCTAAATGATAATAGAAAAACGCAACAGAAAGATTTTGGGATTAACAATCAAATATTTATTTACAATACTAAAATCATATACAAATTAAGTTCGGTCAATACAGCAAATAAATGTCAAATAAAGTCTTACTGTTCATTGCTATACCGGTGTATCTCTCACAGTCCGTATTAACGTGCAAATCTCTATACAGTCCGTGCCGACGTGCAGAAATCGCGTTCCTGTATTTCGATAGTCCAATACCGCTTAGCATTTGTCCAGTTTCCGTCAGTTCAATTACGTAGATAATACAGCTGTCAAACACAGGAGTAATCCAACAGGAATATACAATCCAGCAGTCAGTAATCTCAGGCAAAGGTAATGTTCAGTAGCATAATCTAAAGCACCCACATAAAAGCCGTTTGAATCTCTCCCTAGACACTGAACGTCCGGCTATTTATACTCTATCGAGCATTCGAAATTATTCTGTCAAATCAAGAAGCTTCCACCGGTACAACAATGACGTATGATTTTAACCCACATACGATCACAACCGCTTCTAGAAAGCTCCAAATAATTAACCCATATAACAGTATGTATACAGGCGTATAGATGTGCAGATGGCGCTGAGAACCAATTACCATCGTCATACGGGTCTCTTCGTAATTCGGCCATTTGCAAACATGATAAACAGTTCGAGGATAGTTCCCATGCACCCCAATCAAGTAGCCTACGTCACAACCTACGTCATGGTAATACCAAAGCGAGGCTGATAAACAAAACCACGTGCACGGCTATTCGGCTTGTAACACCACATGGATGGGCATCCCCTCATTCGTATTTACTCGACCGTCCTTAACCAACCGGTAATAATTTATAAGTCAAATAAGTAATTTTAAATTGCAACACATATAAGGGAAGTGGGAAGAGGTGCCGACATACTGACTGCGTCACATGACTTCACAGAATAGTCCTCTGGCTAACCTATTCTAAAGCGCATACCAAGAATCTAACGATTCGTGATATGTGTTGTATCTCAGGTACGCTTTCAGGCCAAATTATTTTGCCAGTCCAGAAATATATTCCAATGGAGACGGCGAACATCCGCGTACTTGACGAAGCAGCGAGGTGAAACTTTACAATCACATAGACTAGTTGAATAGAAAGTCAAAAAAGTGCCAATAATTTATAAATTATCAAGATAAATCATGAAATAAAAGCACGGTTTAGCGAATGGGAGCGTTTTGACATACTAAATTGTTAGAACCACATCAGTTCCGTTCCGTGTTCATAATGAAATTTCCTACAATTCCCCATCTTCTGCCATGTTAAGATTCACCTCAATGAGCGGTGAATACGGATAAGCTGTTACCTGGGGTGAAGCGCGCGCTCTCGAATACATGTCGCCAAGATATATTTCACAGTACTTTTACCGAGGAATTTTCGGCACCATATTCTGTATATCTTGTAGAAAAAACATATCCTCCAGTTCATGTTGTAGCAATATGCGCTCTTTGAAACAATTTACATGAATTCCACGGAAAATCGGTCAGGACAGCTTCGAGAGAATTCTATGATTATAATCACATAATACGTAGCTCTATTATTCTAGAAATGTCCACAGTGTCTAATTTGATACTACAATACCATGACAACATTGAAAAGCCGGAGTGGCACTGAACACTCATTTACATTCAATTTGGGTTTTCGCTCAGAAATGAACAGCGATTCCATCACTTTAAGTTTGTACCAGTGTTGCTGGAATCTATAATAGTGGATATGCTCTTTGACGGATTGTGACCGTCAAAAAAAAACAAATTTTTTTTTTATAAGATGACTTTACAACGAAAATCATATGGATTAAGTATACTGATCAGCGATACAGATTTGATATTTTGGGGACATCATGGTTTCTCGCCGGCATCATTATTTACTGCTGACCGCTTCTCTCTTACAGGAAGCTAGCCTATGTTTATGTGTACTATGCTTTTTTTTAATTGGTGCTAATGCTGCTATATGAATTAGGTTTTTGTATTATGGATGCGGAAATTCTTCAATGGTCAACAGGTGAATATTGAATGACGGACTAGACGCTTGTTTTGGTGATATCGTACGAAATAGGTCTTTCGATTATTGACGCGGAAATTCTTTTATGGACGACAACTGAATATTGAATGTCGGATCTGACGCTTGCTATTTATAGGGCTATTACATCATCGCTCTTAAACATTTGTATCTAATAAAGCTAAAGCCGGTGTGGAGAGTGAAGCACTTGGTCGACGCCCGGTATCACAGATATGTGTCCAGAATAAGACATTGCTCTTCAATACTCCCTCGTTTGGGTAGTCTTCTATCGAATGGTGACATAGTTCATCATTTCCCATCAGATGACTTGATAGGGCTATTATCGCTCAGAAATATTTGTATCTAAAACCGCTCAAGCCCGTGCTAAGGGTCGTGTGGTCATGTCCACAGACATCCACATGAACCGCCACAATAAAAGCGTGGCTGGGATAAAAATCTTCACATGGATCAATTTGATTTTTGTGATGCATTAATAGAAATATGCAGTCACTATATTTGTCTGTGGGGTCATATGGCTTCTTCTAAGCACGCCGGTATCGTTTTCCACCACCCTTTTAGTGTTGCGTTTAAATGTTGCCGGTTTATGGTGAGGTTTTGCTGGTGGACGTTTAAATGTTGCCGGTATACAGTGAGATTTTGCTGTTGGACGTTTCATCCACAACTTGATTGCCCTATGTACAAATTACTGTGATTGTAGTTTTGTGGCTTGTAAGCATGGTGGAGAATGAAGCGCTTGGCCGGCGTTGGGCCTAACAGGTATTTGTTCTGAATCCAAACTTGCATTCTATAAATATTCCAGTAGTATATAAATGGGATCTCGACCTACTTCCGACATGGGGCGCTGCGGAGTATGCGCAGCTCACGTGACGATCACGTGATCAAGAGGTCAAGATCACGTGATCGAGAGGTCAAGGTCACTATAGTTCAGTCACGTGACCGGAAGTGACCCCTGGGGATGTATTCTTCCGCGATGATGCGGTCCGGCGGTGATGCGGTCACTTCCGCGGACAGAAAGAAGTCACGAGACTTCAAATACGCGGGTTTTCGTGAGAATCATCTGGAATGTTCGCCAATCTTCGGGAATGACCGGGAATATAATGCTCGGTCATCTTCGGTAATGTCCGGTCATCTCCGGCAATGTCAGGCCATCTCCGGGAGAATAGAAGGGTCAATAATCCTTTACATTCTCGTCTCGCGAGACTCCCTACTGCGAGAAAGAGTCTCACGTGTAAATGGGAGCCATCCCCCCAAAATTTGGGGGGTGAGTAGGCGGCGTATGATTTTTACCGTCTGTATCCGGCTTGTCATTGACCTGCTGACTCCGCCGAGTTAGAAGCGAATTGCTAAACATAACGTGGGCTATATAATTGGAAAATGACTCTTTCCGTTTTGGAGCATATCAATCGCGAACAAATTATTGTCGGTATGTATACTTGGCCGTGAAAGCGAGTTATCTAATACAGGAAGTAGTTCGTACAGTTCCGATCCATTCTCAAAGAGAGCCGTGTCTACCGCAAGACGGTACATCTTCGGAAAATTTATCCCGGGTTCTCAGTGTGACATGTACTTGATCAGGGCAAGGCAGTTGCAGCATTTCTGTTCTTCATTCACTACATAGTACTGTTCACACGCCCTATGACATGTACTTTTGTTGCTATCATTATGCAAGTTTTGTTGTTAAAAAAATAAAACTGAACGTTGAACTTTATTTATGGCCTACTCGTTTGAAGCAGCAGATATAAATTTAGTTGACCTAGATTCTGCATTGAAGATCAACCATTGAAACGCGGAAAACAACGAATTACGTCAATTATACCGTATTTTCGCCTGCATGTTGTCTGATCGTACTATTCTTGTTTATCTGATGATGCTAAACAATAATGATCTTGTGATCTTTGGGTTAGGTCATAAATTTTCTGAAGATGTACCATTTTGCGTGTCTACCGGCGGGAGAATAGTCCCGGTCGAGCGAGTGATGTCATGCAGCCTCGCTTTGAGATTGGAGATTCAAAAATGTCACCAGTTTACATGAGAGTCGCTTTGGTCTCCCGCGGGTAGACACGGCTCTCTTTGAGAATGTAATCCTTTAATGTCAAAGCATCCATGGAATGCAAGGAACAGGGTCCCCGACAACATCGCCAGCACTATGCCCATTATAAATGGCAAGTGGGGAATTCTCGTCATAGCCATACAGCGAGAGAAGGAAAAGGGTCCCAGCGGGACTCGAACCCGGGTTGCTCTCTTCAGAAGCAGACACGTTGTCCACTACACCACGAGTCATATCCTACAAGTCAAGGTTGAAAATATCCTCATATATCTACCGATCACTATGGTGCAGGCCCATTCTGGTGCACTGGACAATGTTTGACCTAATGGGAAACCCACACATGCTCATTTGCGGTATGGGTTGTGGGATCTTTTTTTTTCGTCTCACCACTTAGAACACGATGGGTGGGGTCTCAAGGCTAAGCGATGATTTTTTTTGAAAAAGTCACTACGCATGCGCAGTGGGTAAGTAGCGCTGGGTGGACGTTTTTGGGGTGGAGGGGGGCCCCTAATGGTCCGACTGGGTCGAGGGAGGTATCAATGTGCAGCATACGTGAGGGAGCATCCGACGGGATGTGTGTGACGTAGAACTGACGTCATTCTGCGCATGCGCAGTAGACAAAGTGTATGGAAATAGACGTTTTGGGGCCGATGTGGGTCACTATTGATCCGATTGGGTCGAATAAGGTATCAATGTGAAGCATACATGAGGGAGCATCCGACGGGATGGGTGTGACGTGGAACTGACGTCATTCTGCGCATGCACACTAGACAAAGGCTATGGAAATAGACGTTTTGGGGCCGAGATGGGCCTCTAGTGGTGCGATTGTGCCGTATGAGGTATTAATGTGAAGCACTCGTGGGGGCGCATCCAACGGGATGGGTGTGACGTGGAACTGACATCATTCTGCGCATGCGCAGTAGACAAAGTGTATGGAAATAGACGTGTTGGGGCCGAGATGGACCACTGTTGGTCCGATTGGGTCGAGTGAGGTATCATTGTGAAGCATACGTGAAGGAGCATCCGACGGGATGGCTGTGACGTGGAGGTGATGTCATTCTGCGCAGGCGCAGTAGACAAATGGTATGGAAACAGACGTTTTGGGTCGAGATGGGCCCATAATGGTCCGAATGGGTCGAGTGAGGTATCAATGTGAAGCTCTCGTGGGAGAGCATCCGACTGGATGGATGTGAGATGGGAATATCGTCATTCTGCGCAGACAGGGAATTGTGGGGAAAGGGTATGGAAATAGACGTTTTGGGGCCGAGATGGGCCAATATTGGTCCGATTGGGCCGAGGTAGCAATGTGTAGCACTCGTGATTGAGCATCCGACGGGATGGGTTTCTAGTCCGTTTTCATCATTCTGCGCAAGCGCAGACAGGGAATTGTGTGAAAATGGCATGGGAAGGGGTGTTTTGGGGGTCGAGGTGCACCCATAATGGTTCGAATGGGTCGTGGGAGGTATCAGTGTGAAGCCCTCGTGGGTAGGTGTTTGATGGGAATAGAGTCTGTCTGCGCATGCGCAGTAGAAAAAAGGCATTGGAATGGACGTTTTGAGGTTGAGATGGACGCATACTGGTCCGATTGGTCCGTGGGAGGCCTTATTTTCAAGTTCTCTTGGGGTAGCGTCGAGCTGGACTGGTGTCTAAATACATATGGACTGATGAGGGACACGAGTTCATCCCTATATGTACAGATCCAACCACCACTGGTCGGTGATACCACTACCGGGCGTTGACGCCGGTCAACGGCCGGTGGTGGTGGCCTACCGAGAGAATTTAGGATTGGGTTTGAATATATAACAATATACGCCCGTATATCTGGAATTACATTGGTCCAAATTTCAAGGTTGTTTAATAGCCTTGATTCCATTTGATAGCTAGCAATCCAGAGAAAGGTCTACAATTTTGTGCTTCTGAGAATGTAACATATATCACATCTCATATTCAATGACAAACTAAAATGGGCTTTAACTCTTGGTAACTAGTTGACCTTGAAGCAAGAGCCGAGAGCTCACATATCCCACACTGAAATCGACAATAGTCAAACACAAGAAAATAGTAGTTTTCCTGCAAATGGATTCCTTTCAGCCGAGAGAATTTTTCATGAAGGAAGAAGAAACTGATGAAGTAAACCTTTGTTCTTGAGTTAATAAACAGGTATGAAGTTCATGAAGGACCCCTCTCCCCATTGAATTAGTAAATGTATCGTTTTTATGTCACAACATTTTAACTAAATGTAGCTGTTTCAAACATGGGAGACAACTCCACAGGACAAATGCCATATACATGTAGGGGAAAGAACTCTGAATATTCCAACCAAACACATACAGTCAGCTAAACGTGATTCAGTTTTGGGGGACTGTGACCTTGACCTTTGACAAATTGATCTCAAAATGTATGGCTCCTCTTTGACATGCGTGTAAGGTATACTCAAAGTTTGGTACCAATCATACCTTGAAACTAGAGCTATCACATGGACAAGTGTTAATGGATGAATGGACAGAACGCAACATCGCATTACACGACCTCGTCTTCGACAGGCTTTTGAAAATGTGACTTTTAATGATTTCTTGATTTTGGGGTCACAGTGACCTTGACCTTTGACCCACATTTTGGTATGTAACACATCATGTCCCTCTAATATATCTACTGGCAGAAAAAAGGTCACAGTGACCTTGACCTTTGACCTTTGACCTGACCTAAATTTTGGTACACGACAAATCGTCTTTCCTCAATGTATCAATGGACTAGAATAAAACCTCAGATTTTTATGAATTTCATGATTTTGGGGGTCACAGTGACCTTGACGTTCGGCCTTGACCTACATTTTGGTACATGACAAACCGTCTCCCAGTACTGACACAAAAAACATTAATTTTTAAAGATTTCTTTATTCTGGGGTCACAATGACCTTGACTATTGATCTTGACCTAAATTTCGGTACATGACAAACCCTCTCCCCGTAATTTCTCAATGGACACAAAAAATCATGATTTTTAACAATTTCACGATTTTGGGGTCACAGTGACCTTGACCTTTGACCTTGACCTATATTTTGGTATGTGACACATCGTATCCCCCTAATGTATCTACTGACACAAAAAATGCTATTTTAAATAATTACCGGATTTTGGGGTCACAGTGACCTTTGACCTAATTTTTGGTATGTGACACTTCATTTTCCCCCTATTGAATCCACTCACAAAAAATTAGCATTTTATAAAGATTTCGTGATGTTTAGGTCACACTGCCCTTTGACTTTGATTCTGGGGTCACAGTGACCTTGACTATTTGACCTTGATCTAAATTTTGATACATGACAAAACGGCTCCCCATAATTTCTCAATGGATTAAAAAAAATCATAATTTTTAACAATTTCATGCTTTTGGGGTCACAGTGACCTTGACCTTTGACCTTGACCTACATTTTGGTAGATGACACATCGTGACCCCGAATGTATCTACTGACACCAAAAAAATTTATTTTTAATAATTTCCTGATTTTGGGGTCACAGTGACCTTTGACCTTCGACCTTGAACTATTTTTTTGGTATGCGACACTTCATTTCCCCCTATTGAATCCACTCACAAAAAATTAGAAATTGTTAATGATTTCCTGATTTTTCAGTAACACTGACCTTTGACCTCTGACCTCGACCTACATTTGGTATGCAACACATCGTTCCCCCCTAGGGCATTCATTCACCAAAAATTAGAACTGTAGATAGAAAACTGCCAATGATCAATGATTTTCTGATTTTAGGCAACAGTGACCTTTGACCTCGACCTCAATTTTGGTACGCGACACATCATCTCCACCTAGCGTATCCACTCACAAAAAATTGCAACTGTGGATAGAAAACGTTCATAGATATAGACCGGACACGAACACTTCAGTGATTTCCTGTTTTTTAAGCCAGTGACCTTTGACCTCTGACCTCGACCTTCATTTTGGTACGCGACACATCATCTCACACTAGGGTATCCACTCACCAAACATTGGAACTGTAGATAGGAAACTGTCTCAGATATAGACCGGACACGAGAACAGGACAGACGGACAGACAGACGGACGGAAACCGTCATCACATAATACGTCCGCCTTTTCGCGGGCATATAAAAAGCGGAAGATCAACACGTTCATAAGTGTTCATATAGTTTATTATTCTCTCCAGTTCATCATACCCACGCTGGGGGAGCCGCGTTGGGTATGTTTACAAGTATGCTCTTGTCCAATCAGAAGTCGCCATTTCAGCAAGTTGAATCTTCGACCATGTTCGCTCTGATCCGTTTGTTCTAATCCTCGTCGGGCAGTCCAGGATATTGTTCAGGCAGCATGTCCCCAAACAGTTGTTTGCGCATTCTGATAGCATTTTCCAGGGCCTCGGTGAGTGGTAGCCCCATATCCTCTTCCAAGTGATGCTTGGTCTTCATGATGGACCTGTGCGTGGGGTCGCCTTTCATTTCAAGCGGTAGTAGGGTATACTGTTCATAGATCGCCATGGCTGTTTTCCCGATGCTTGGACGCATTTGGATGTACGCCTGTTTCAAGTTATCCTGTCCGGCATCCTCGATCGCTGCAGCGTGAGTATTGATAGCTGCTCTCACAATACGATCCCAAAAGGTAGGTTCGTCCTCACTTTCTTGGGATGTAGGCTGACTATCTGAGATCAAGCTCTCTGTATCAGTGAATAGACTCTCAGCAGTCTCGCTATCTCCCTCCTCAGTGGGCTCCTCGGAGTCTGGATGGAAAGTCTTCTGGTGTCGCATCATATCATAATGTCCGGTGAAAGTGCGTTTGCACTCAGAGCATGTATAACCCATGTTGATGGTTGAAGTCGACTGTGCGTGTTTTGGGAATACACTTGCTTTTATAGACAGTAATACCAGTCTCAATACCTTAACGTCCTATCCCAACGGCTTATACATTGTCGATCATCATTGGACGGACATCATTATTTTGGAGGTTGAAGAAGATAATTTCCCGACTCTAGCTGGGTCTCCATAAACGTTTGAAATGCCTTATGCAGGGTCAGCAGATCCTGGGCACGGGTAGTTGGGTTGGTATCCTTGTTGGGTACTATTTGTTTCTTATGCAGCAGAAGACATACCCGTGCCACCCACCTGATAAGATGACAACGCATGCGTTGGTGCTGAGCGGTGGATCCACCTTGAGCTGTATCAGTAATAGCATCGACATTAGCTTGACGTAACGCTTCGGCTAGAATATCCTCATTGTCGGGTTCAAACAAGGTGGACTCCTGGTGAAATGATTTATAGTGGGACGCTTTTGATCTTAATCATGCGTTCGAACAAATGTTTCTTTTGTCTTCTCGCTCTGGCATACGCCACTTTCCAGTTCATGCCCAAGGTTTTCAACATCGACGCTGTTCTTTCGATTTTCATATGGACCGGGTCCTTGTCCAGCAATTTTATATGGGTCAGGAGGTCGGCATACTGCTGACATAAAGCCCGTTGTAGTCTGGGTGCCAATGTGTTATGGGCTAAAATTGCGGCTTCCTCTTTCGAATACCCTTTGCGGTGAAACTTGTTTCCTGTGGCCTCCAACGTCTCACCCATCTCGGCGTCCATACTAGCTTTGAACAAATCCTACCATAGCCTCGAGTTCACGGTGTGCTCATTCCCTTGTACGGGTTTGGGTTAGGGGTTGGGTGATATTCCGAGATTGATGGCATGAAGGGGACCCGCTGAATGGGGACGGGTTGCTGCTGCTGAACGGGTGCTGCCAGGTGTGGACTCAGTGAATGGTGTAGGGGTATATGACATTGTGGTGAGCCCTCGCCGGATAACAGGTTGGTCGTCAACCGGCGATCTTCGGGGGTATGAGCTTTTAAGTCCACGAACAGGTAGCCATACGGACGATTTGTCGCACCTTGAAACGCATGCATGAAATGGTCGATGTTCTGAGGATAAATTCGACTCCCAAACACACGGATGTGTGCTCTGTCGATGGGATTTGAGAACACAAAGTCTTGGCAGTTCAAGGCAATATTTCTGGATGCCTTCCCTTGAGGAAAGAGATTCATAGATGATGAACAGATTCTGATGATGGGATCCTTTGGTAAACAAGTCGGCAACGTGTGAATTGTCCTTGGCCGCACTCATCAGATCATTTAGCACTATCACGCTGGTCTGCTCGGGGTCGAAGAAATATGCTTGATCGATATCGTGGGGAATCCCGGGGACGAAGCTTACATTCTGTAACCTTGTAGTTTCGTAGGCGGGCTGCCACTGGCTATAGAACCATACAACGCGTGTCGGAGCTGGGGTTGCCACACCTTCCTCAAAGAACTTCATCACCCAGGACGTCTTTCCACATGCCGTAGGGCCGCTCACCGTCATCATATAGGGATGCTGTACTCCACTTGGTGGACCTATAGTGGGACTCGGTGGTGTCTCTTGGTTGTGTTTGCATTGAATGTCTGAGCATACTATCGCGACGAGAGAAAGTTCTCTGACAGAACGTACACGTACACGACATGTTGATTAGTCAACCAATACGTATGGACTGATGAGGGACCTGTGTTCATCCCCATCTGTAGACACCACCACTGGCCGGTGACGCCACCACCACTGGACGTTGATGCCCGCCAACGCCCATCGGTGATGGTAGATCTCGTGGGGCGGAGATCGGAGCTCTTGGAGCTCAGAGCTCGGAAGTGACGCCATCGTGCGCATTCCCACGTACCTGTGGTGCACCCGTACCCTGGTGTACCATATGCCCTACTGTACTGGATTTTTATATGGAGAGGATAAAGTTATTTCAAGCGTGATATATTATCGATATCACGGACAAATGGCAGTCATTTTGTAGAGTTCTGTTTGTTCTGCACAATGCAAAAAGAAAATTTATGCAGAGTTAACTGCTGATTATTGACAAGCTCCAAAGTAGACGACTAATTAAAACGAACAGACTATAGTTTGTTTTGCTTTGATACAGACTTCTTCAGCTTTTTGAGGACTGCTTAATATGTTAAATGACAGATAAATAACGTGGTTACTCGGTGGGCTATGTAAAATTTCGCTTACCTTTCCATCTTTGCTGCATCTGTGCGTTAAAATGTGCTGAATGCCAATAAAACTGCCATACTCAGACAATTTGGATGGAAGTATGCCTTGTTTACCTCCAGAAATCGCATGTTAGAGCGACACCTCCCGAGAATGAATCACGCTTCCTGCAGAACCATCTATCTATACTCGATTACTTCCCTTCACGTCACATTCGGAACTATCAGTTTCATCAATTTTCATGAATGCCTTGACAGCGATTTCATGATCCAGCTTTATATTGTCGTACACAGAAACTACATCTAGGCACCCTCCCAAATATTTGCAAGACAACGCATCTCCAGCCATCTGGGATCCTGGAGCTTCCAGGGCCTGGGCAGCCCCATTCGCAACTTCTCGGGGATCTCCGGTTTGAGATGTCCCTCGAAGGCCATTGACGCCATATTGGACTAGAGCGTGGTCATGTGACGTATGACTAGACCATGTGACTTCGCCACGATACAAACATTCGAGTGTTTCTATTTGTTTTTCTTTCAAGTCAAATGGGACGCCAATGGCTCTCTTTGCCAGGAGGAGTGCTGTTTCGAATGTAATGGGCTGGGGTGAAGATGCCATTGCTCCAAGAACACAAAACAACTGACACAAACTAAACTGAGCAACTTTACATTTCCCACCACGTGTGTTTCGGTCTGTCAGGGAACTGTCAGTGACGTCACGGGAATTATATCTTGCCAATACGTGGCGTGTGTACCATTTACACTGATGGTTTTCTATTGAAACGTGCTTCGAATGAAAAGAATAAACAGTTTTTAGAATATCTGACGTAAATCAGAGACTCGCAGGGAAATATTTGCTGGTCGGGGATTAAGGCTTCCGCGAGAGTGATTGGGCTTCGGAGCCATGCGTATTAAACCGTTCCGGCGCGTCACATCTGGAGATTCATAAGAAATTCATGTTGTCGTCCCCCGAGCGTAGAATCGGTCCCCTTCGTAGATTTCCGCTCGGGAGTTCCGAATGGGGCAGCCCCTGAACCCTCGCCTTATTGTGCTGTGATAGTAAAGCCCAAAAATCAATGGTTAATTCCACATAAATCGTCTTTTTTTGCAGCACGTAGATCTATAACGAACTGAACTCTACAAAATGACTACGATACCATTAAAGATCTACACCATGATATTAATAATAATATCACGCTTAAATATTAATAATAATATCACGCTTGAAATAACTTCATGATTCTCTCCATATAAATTTCCAGTACCGGTACTGCTGTTTCATGTATCAGGGCTCAATTAAATAGGGAGACGTCATAATGTATTCGTTTACTATTTACTGACATAATGGTCAATAATGCTGTGTACTGTCTTAGAGGTGTGTGTGGTTTATCATTTCGGCATTTCACTGGGCCTACACATTGACGCCCGCTATTACTGTATCAATGACCTTTGTACACTAAACGCGAATACATTATGACGTCACCCTATATGGGATTGAGTCAAGGTGCACGAAACAAATAGTGTTTTATATGGAGAGAATTACAAAGTAAGCGTGATTTATTATCAATATCACAAAGCAATGGTGGTCATTTTGTAGTTAAGTTTGTTACGAACGCTGCAAAAAGAAAATTTATGCAGAGTTAACTACTGATTTTGACAAGGTCCAAGTAGACGACTGATTAAAAAGGACAAACTTTAGTAGTGAAGGGAGGAGGGAATTTGCCATCCTTACATGACGAATAGGCCTTGCCATTAGTCCGAGCTTCTAAGACAATCTATAATATACTATCTGTCACCATTGACCAGGGGACAACACTGTTCACCAAATAAGGAGTCTGAATCTATTCACAAATTCTGACCGATAGGTACTGGTAATAATAAACTGAAATTCGCAATTCTTGATTATATTATTTGACAATATGTCTGCTGGAACTATGAAGACACAAGACCCTCTTGCACTTTCATGAATTGATGTTGCTTCAATTTTGGTTTGCCTGAGGTGTCGACCAGGATAAGTTTGGCTGATACAATGCAATATAAACGAGAGATCCTGAAGGATCTTGGCGCCCACCATTGTCCGATAATTGTAAGCTAATGACTAGAGGATCTGTTTGTCCATTGTTACTCAGAACAAACGATTGATTTGTAATTTTGTTTTCAGAATTTCGAATCTGAGCGAAAAAGATCGAAAAACACCAAGATATAATCTAAGTTTCAGGAGTTTCAAGATTTCTAGAAACTGTACTTATGTCGGTTGTTATAATAGTTAGTTAGTCTGAAAGTGAATGTACATGTACGGAGGATCCTTCGCCTTCGTTTTGTAGTATTTTTTTGATTTATTTTTTTGCACGTGTCATCATTGGGTACTGGAGGCGAAGACCAATCTCTTTGACACTTTGGCATGAGCTATGAAACATACTTAAGATTTTATAATTAGGAACGAATGCTGATTCTGTTCTGTTTACTGGCCTAGTTTGAGATATCTCTTTAAAGATACCATGCTTGAAAATAGTAAGATGGTACAATACTTAATACTGAAGGGATCCGGTCCGCGCAGTAATGTTGAAACTTCGAAAGTGCCTGAATCCTGATTATCTCCCTTGGATCGAAACATGCAGTAGTCTACAGTTGTCGAGTTGAGTCACAAGAGTGACGTCCCTTCATGTAGTCGACCCGCCGGCAGACGAAAGGGTGGGGCAGTTCACTTGCTACTGCATGGACTAAAGAAAACTGATTTAAAATTTGAAGAAATACGTTTTAATTCCGAATTATTTGAACTTCTTGATATGGAAGGCGAAGGTATGGATATTCTCTATAGTCAATATATAGAATATGCCCCACCGTTTGATCCTCCGACTCTTGTGATGCAATCTTACAATTCGAGAATACCGTATTAATTTGAAGCGTAACTTGGATTTTCGAATCGGACCAAAAAAGGTATCTTGCACTACTAGGCCCCATGTGGGACCTGTGTACCAAATTTCAGAAAGATCCATGAAATATTTCCTGGGAATTCACGATAATAATGTTTCAATGGGAAATTCGAGATGGCCGCCTTGTGGCCATATTGGATTTTCGATTCGGACCGAAAAAGGTATCTTGCACAACTAGACCCTAAGGGGAACCTGTGTACCAAATTTGAGAAAGATCTACGCAGTACTTCCTGAGAAATCACGATAACAAAGTTGCATGGGAAAATCCAAGATGGCCGCCTGTTGGTCATATTGGATTTTTGAATAGGACCAGAAAAGATATCTTGCACAACTAGATGACAAGGAGAACCTGTGTACCAAATTTAACAAAGATCCATGCAGTAGTTCCTGAGATATCGCAGTAGCAAAGTTTCATGGGGAAATCCACAATGGCCGCCTGATGGACATATTGGATTTTGGAATCGGACCAGAAAAGGTATGTTGCACAACTGGCCCACAAGGGGAACCTGTGTATCAAATTTGAGAAAAATCCAGGCAGTACTTCCTGGGAAATCATGATAACAAAAGTTCATGGAAAAGTCTAACATGGCCGCCTGGTGACCATATTGGATTTTCGATTCCAACCGAAAAAGGCCTCTTGCATATCGAGAACCTGTGTACCAAATTTGAGAAAGATCCATGCAGTAGTTCCTGAGAAATGACGATAAAGTTTCATGGGGAAATCCAAGATGGCTGCCTGGTGGCCATACTGGATTTTCAAATCGGACCAGGAAAGTTAGCTTGCACAACTAGACCCCAAGGGGAACCTGTGTACCAAATTTGAGAAAGATTCAAGCAGTACTTTCTGAGAAATGATGATAACAATGTTTCATGGAGAAATCCAAGATGGCTGCCTGGTGGCCATATTGGATTCTCGAATCGAACCAGGAAAGGCATCGTGCACAACTAGACCCTAAGGGGAACCTGTGTACCAAATTTGAGAAAGATCCATGCACTAGTTTCTGAGAAATCGCGATAACAAGGTTTCATGGGGAAATCCAAGATGGCTGCCTTGTGGCCATATTGGATTTTCGAATCGGGCCAGAAAAGGTATCTTGCACAACCAGACCCCAAGGGGAACCTGTGTACCAAATTTGAGAAAGATCCATGCAGTAGTTTCTGAGAAATCGTGATAACAAGGTTTCATGGGGAAATCCAAGATGGCTGCCTGGTGGCCATATTGGAATTTTAAATCGGACCAGAAAAGGTATCTTGCACAACTAGACCCCAAGGGGAACCTGTGTACCAAATTTGAGAAAGATTCATGCAGTACTTTCTGAGAAATGATAATGTTTCATGGAGAAATCCAAGATGGCTGCCTGGTGGCCATATTGGATTTTCGAATCGAACCAGAAAAGGCATCTTGCACAACTAGACCCTAAGGGGAACCTGTGTACCAAATTTGAGAAAGATCCATACAGTAGTTCCTGAGAAATCGCGATAACAAGGTTTCATGGGGAAATCCAAGATGGCTGCCTGGTGGCCATATTGGATTTTGGAATCAAACCAGAAAAGGCATCTTGCACAACTAGACCCCAAGGGGAACCTGTGTACCAAATTTGAGAAAGATCCATGTAGTAGTTCCTGAGAAACCGCGATAACAAGGTTTCATGGGGAAATCCAAGATGGCTGCCTGGTGGCCATATTGGATTTTCGAATCGAACCAGGAAAGGCATCTTGCACAACTAGACCCTAAGGGGAACCTGTGTACCAAATTTGAGAAAGATCCATGCAGTAGTTCCTGAGAAATCGCGATAACAAGGTTTCATGGGGAAATCCAAGATGGCTGCCTGGTGGCCATATTGGAATTTTAAATCGGACCAGAAAAGGTATCTTGCACAACTAGACCCCAAGGGGAACCTGTGTACCAAATTTGAGAAAGATTCATGCAGTACTTTCTGAGAAATGATAACAATGTTTCATGGAGAAATCCAAGATGGCTGCCTGGTGGCCATATTGGATTTTCGAATCGAACCAGAAAAGGCATCTTGCACAACTAGACCCTAAGGGGAACCTGTGTACCAAATTTGAGAAAGATCCATACAGTAGTTCCTGAGAAATCGCGATAACAAGGTTTCATGGGGAAATCCAAGATGGCTGTCTGGTGGCCATATTGGATTTTCGAATCAAACCAGAAAAGGTATCTTGCACAACTAGACCCCAAGGGGAACCTGTATACCAAATTTGAGAAAGATCCATGTAGTAGTTCCTGAGAAACCGCGATAACAAGGTTTCATGGGGAAATCCAAGATGGCTGCCTGGTGGCCATATTGGATTTTCGAATCGAACCAGGAAAGGCATCTTGCACAACTAGACCCTAAGGGGAACCTGTGTACCAAATTTGAGAAAGATCCATGCACTAGTTCCTGAGAAATCGCGATAACAAGGTTTCATGGGGAAATCCAAGATGGCTGCCTTGTGGCCATATTGGATTTTCGAATCGGGCCAGAAAAGGTATCTTGCACAACTAGACCCCAAGGGGAACCGGTGTACCAAATTTGAGAAAGATCCATGCAGTAGTTCCTGAGATATCGCGATAACAAGGTTTCATGGGGAAATCCAAGATGGCTGCCTGGTGGCCATATTGGACTTTTAAATCGGACCAGAAAAGGTATCTTGCACAACTAGACCCCAAGGGGAACCTGTGTAGCAAATTTGAGAAAGATTCATGCAGCACTTTCTGAGAAATGATGATTAATGTTTCATGGAGAAATCCAAGATGGCTGCCTGGTGGCCATATTGGATTTTCGAATCGAACCAGAAAAGGCATCTTGCACAACTAGACCCTAAGGGGAACCTGTGTACCAAATTTGAGAAAGATCCATACAGTACTTCCTGAGAAATGACGATAACAAAGTTTCATGGGGAAATCCAAGATGGCTGCCTGGTGGCCATATTGGATTTTCGAATCGAACCAGAAAAGGTATCTTGCACAACTAGACCCCAAGGGGAACCTGTGTACCAAATTTGAGAAAGATCCATGCAGTAGTTCCTGAGAAACCGCGATAACAAGGTTTCATGGGGAAATCCAAGATGGCTGCCTGGTGGCCATATTGGATTTTCGAATCGGACCAGAAAAGATATGTTGCACAACTAGACCCCAAGGGGAACCTGTGTACCAAATTTCAGAAAGATCCATGCACTAGTTCCTGAGAAATCGCGATAAGGTTTCATGGGGAAATCCAAGATGGCTGCCTGGTGGCCATATTGGATTTTTAAATCGGACCAGAAAAGGTATCTTGCACAACTAGATCCCAAGGGGAACCTGTGTACCAAATTTGAGAAAGATTCATGCAGTACTTTCTGAGAAATGATAACAATGTTTCATGGAGAAATCCAAGATGGCTGCCTGGTGGCTATATTGGATTTTCGAATCGAACCAGAAAAGACATCTTGCACAACTAGACCCTAAGGGGAACCTGTGTACCAAATTTGAGAAAGATCCATGCAGTAGTTCCTGAGAAATCGCGATAACAAGGTTTCATGGGGAAATCCAAGATGGCTGCCTGGTAACCATATTGGATTTTCGAATCGAACCAGAAAAGGTATCTTGCACAACTAGACCCCAAGGGGAACCTGTGTACCAAATTTGAGAAAGATCCATGTAGTAGTTCCTGAGAAACCGCGATAACAAGGTTTCATGGGGAAATCCAAGATGGCTGCCTGGTGGCCATATTGGATTTTCGAATCGGATCAGAAAAGGTATGTTGCACAACTAGACCCCAAGGGGAACCTGTGTACCAAATTTCAGAAAGATCCATGCACTAGTTCCTGAGAAATCGCGATAACAAGATTTCATGGGGAAATCCAAGATGGCTGCCTGGTGGCCATATTGGATTTTCGAATCGGACCAAAAAAGGTATGTTGCACAACTAGACCCCAAGGGGAACCTGTGTACCAAATTTGAGAAAGATCCATAAAGTAGTTCCTGAGAAATCGCGTTAACAAGAATTGTTTACGGACGGACTGACTGACTGACGGACGGACGGACAGACGGACGATGGACCACGGACGAAAAGCGATTTGAACAAAAACTTTTTTATTCCCACAGCAAATTCTGCAGGTTATATACACAGGGGTTCATTACCATTGTTAATTGGTTAATTATGTTGATTACAGGGGGGTCAGGGTAGGGAACATTTATTGCCCCCCTTGTAATCCTGTAATCAACCTAATTAACCAATTAACAACGGGAGGAAGGGAGGGAATTTGGCTTAATGTCACACTCAAGTTTGTTTCACTCATATGGTGACACTCAGTTTGGTTGGTCCAATTAACAACGGTAATGAGCTCCTGTGGTTATATATACTGATAGAATGAGAAACTCGGCACCCACAGAAAATCACACAAAGCTGGTTGCTTAGCATAACACAGTATTAGATTTATTGCAAAAATAGTAATCACCGCTTTACAAAATTTAATATTGCAATATAGATTATTACATTGATCATGTTAATACATTGCATAGTTTTCTTCATGTACCCAATATAACAGTGCCAGCCTGTTATACATTCTCTGTGTTAGTATATACAATATCTGGGTTACTATAAAGTTCTCAGTCAAAATGAATATATATATATACATGGACGAAACTGGTTTAGCAGTGCAATATACAGTTTAGCTCTTAACTGTGTAGTTTTATTTCTTATATATACATGTATATAATTAATTTCACTTTTAATTTATCCTTGAATATTTTGTTTAAAACAAAATCCAGATATTTACGTTTCTGTTTGAAAATTGAGAGTAACTTAACATTAATGTCATGAATCATACAGCTTTCTGTCCGACGACTATTAATGATTGGGCTTCCTACAAGCCCTGAAAGAGACTACAAGTTTCAGCTGAGACTCGCCCCCAAGGTAAAATATTATACAGAAGACATTACAACATATACACTTGGACTTCATTACTTTCACACTTTTATACTTCTACAATTTATTATGAAAAGGATTTCCCATAATTGACAAAGAAAAATTTGAAACATTTATACCAACTTCTCTCCTTCAGGAAGGATTTATACAAACTTCTTTCCTTCAGAAGGATTTATACAAACTTCTCTCCTTCAGAGGGATTTATACCAACTTCTTTCCTCCCAAGGATTTATACAAACTTCTCTCCTGCAGAAGGATTTATACAAACTTCTCTTCTTCATCAGATTATATGAACATGGGTGTCGCCAGGATTCTTAAGAGGGGGTCGTTTTCCTATGCTTATTTATTGGAGAGCCCATGTAGTCAGCTGTCCAACATATGAAAATAACATATGGTTTGTCGTTGTGAGGGGACAATTCGCACCCAACGACCCCTTCACCCCAACAACGCCCTTGATGGACTTTTCTCCTTCAGGAAGGATTTATACAAACTTCTCTCCCTCAGAAAAATTTATACAAACTTCTCTCCTCCAGACACATGCCAGAGGGATTTATAAAAATGTCTCTTCTTCAGAAGCATTTATACAAACTTCCCTCCTTCAGGAAGGAGTTATACAAACTTCTCTCCCTCAGGAAGGAGTTATACAAGCTTCTCTCCTAGTTCTGGATAGGTCAAGGTTACTGAAAGGTCAAATCAATAGGTTACATAGATATGACAAAATAAATCTTGTGAGATTCCTGAATTTTGCAGTTTCAGATCTACAATTTACACATCAATGACTCACCTGGTTGTACACCTGCACCTGTAAGCTTTACTTCATTAATACTCTAGCAATACTCACCAGAATGATCCGTGATTACCAAAATATTGAGATTACATAAAAATGATATCTGTGCTAATATTGAGATTAATCTAATAAGAGATTAAACATAATATTATTCTAATATACAGAGGCCTTCAGTTAGAACCATAAAATCAACCTCTCAACAAACTGTATTAACAATCAACCTCTCAACAAACTCCATCAACAATCAGACATCAACAGACTTGATCATGTACATAGTTGAAGAAAAGTGACAAATCATTCCATTAAAGTAAGAAACAATATATATTATAATAAAATATATATTCTTTGTAATATAAACGTGTTAATAAAAAACAGTTTTGTCAGTCAAGTGGACACATGTATTACAGGTTGTCCACATAAATTACAATTGACTTTTCAGTATTTGATCATTTTTTCACATATTAACTGAAAAAAAAAAAAAATCATCGAGGGCCATTTTACCCAAGCATGGCACAGTAAATTGAACATGTTTAACAGATGTATAACACAAAAGCAGACTAATGTAGGAAAATGAACATTCATATCAATCGACAATGAATTATGGACCACTAGATTATCTCTATCGGACGTAAAGTTCCAAATCCACACTTCATATTTGAGATAATTAACATGAAATTACCCAATGTATTCCTGAAACCCCATTGAAATCAATGTTACTACATAGATTTTCTCTCACTGATTCAATAACATGCTTCATGTGAAACTATATATTGACAATACTATATATTGAGAATACACTTCTGTTACAAGCTGTTCTTTGCATTGCATTGTTATTTAGTAGGGTTCAGCAGTAATAGTTTTCCATTGCCAAAGGTATTGATATCCCTTGAAGTGAATTCAGAGAATAAGACATTCCTACTCTCTAGCTCTCATCTCTGTTTACCCTAGCAGAAACACTGCTCCCTCTATATGTCTCAAACATATAGGGTGAAATCAGTGACAAACTTTCCATCCAATTTGATTGTCAGACATATTTAAATAGTTTAGTAGAAGAATAGTAATAGTAGTAATACTTGACCCTCATGTAACAGAAATGGAGGTATGATTTCACCGTGATACAGGTCGATGAGCTCTCCATCAGCACCCGACAGTACAGGAACACACCTAGTGCCAACAGCAACAACGAACATATGAACAACAGCGTCACCAGTAGCTTGTTCGACACCCATTCTTCTGAAAACAAAGCTCATATTCAGTGTATTTTGATAACATTTTTATGAATTCTGTGAAAGGTTGATTAAATCAACACCAGAGAGACATTCCAGCAACAAAACAGATTATCATTAGCAGTCCAAGTGAGTGTGACCAATCAATACATTGGAAAAATATTAAATTGAAACTCTGAGACATCAGGAATGTCATCTGAACAACCATTTCGGGGAAACACAGTTAGTGATAACAAATTCATGGAAGACCAGAAGATTTATAAAACTTTGAACAAGAAAGATGTCCAGATACATAAACAATGTGAATTAAACTTGCTTCCTCTGTGTTTGTATTGTTCTCTACCGGAGTAAGAACCAATGTGAAAAATCGACCATAGAAGTCGACGTTCCCCGCCAGCAGCACCTGTTATGGTGAACTGCATCCACCATAATTGGTGTTGATACTGTGACGGGCGTGGACCTCTATGGTCAATGATCATGAATTAAGAGTATGATTTTGAAATTGGAGATCTGTCTGATCAGTGATGAGCCATACATCCCACAAGTTGATCGGTTCAATAGTTCTCGAGTTATTGTCCAGACAAGATCCAACTGCTGAAAATCCAAGATGGCTGGCACCTAACTTGGATTACTCAGGTAATGGAACAGCAATCCCAACCATCCTCTCACTGATGTCAAGAAACTCTTCAAATTGAAGTTGATTGGTTCAATAGTTCTAGAGTTATAGCTCAGACAAGAAATGAGTCAAGATTCAACTGCTGACAATGCAAGATGAATGATGGCGGCCATCTTCAATTATGCAGGTAACTGAAAAGCAATCCCAACTACCATCTCGCCGATGTCGAGTCACTCTCCAAGTTTGAAGTCAATCGGCTCAATTATTCTCCAGTTGTTGTCCCGACAAGATGCACCTTCTGAAAATCCAAGATGGCTGGTGACCATCTTAGATTACACAAGTAACTGCTGAAAGGCAATCCCAACTGTCCTCTCACCGATGTCAACGAACTCGATGGTTGAAGTCGATCGATTCAATAGTTCTTGAGTTATTTGTCAGACAAGAAATGTGTAAAGATCCAACTGCTAACAATGCAAGATGGCTGATGGTTGTATTTGTTCTCTACCGGAGTAAGAACCAATGTGAACTATCCTTGTTCTCTCTATGGTTGTATTTGTTCTCTACCGGAGTAAGAACCAATGTGAACTATCCTTGTTCTCTCTATGGTTGTATTTGTTCTCTACCGGAGTAAGAACCAATGTGAACTATCCTTGTTCTCTCTATGGTTGTATTTGTTCTCTACCGGAGTAAGAACCAATGTGAACTAACCTTGTTCTCTCTATGGTTGTATTTGTTCTCTACCGGAGTAAGAACCAATGTGAACTAACCTTGTTCTCTCTATGGTTGTATTTGTTCTCTACCGGAGTAAGAACCAATGTGAACTAACCTTGTTCTCCTCTATGGTTGTATTTGTTCTCTACCGGAGTAAGAACCAATGTGAACTCTCTCTATGGTTGTATTTGTTCTCTACCGGAGTAAGAACCAATTGAACTGTTCTCTCTATGGTTGTATTTGTTCTCTACCGGAGTAAGAACCAATGTGAACTAACCTTGTTCTCTCTATGGTTGTATTTGTTCTCTACCGGAGTAAGAACCAATGTGAACTAACCTTGTTCTCTCTATGGTTGTATTTGTTCTCTACCGGAGTAAGAACCAATGTGAACTAACCTTGTTCTTCTATGTTCTCTACCGGAGTAAGAACCAATGTGAACTAACCTTGTTCCCTCTATGGTTGTATTTGTTCTCTACCGGAGTAAGAACCAATGTGAACTTTATAATACATTGTTCCCTCTATGGTTGTATTTGTTCTCTACCGGAGTAAGAACCAATGTGAACTAACCTTGTTCCCTCTATGGTTGTATTTGTTCTCTACCGGAGTAAGAACCAATGTGAACTAACCTTGCTCCCTCTGTGTTTGTATTTGTTCTCTCCCAGAGT
This sequence comes from Hanleya hanleyi, assembly GCA_036873755.1. NCBI lineage: Eukaryota > Metazoa > Mollusca > Polyplacophora > Lepidopleurida > Hanleyidae > Hanleya > Hanleya hanleyi. The sequence goes on from JAVTVY010011596.1 coordinate 30,188, forward strand.
AAGAACCAATTTGAACTATCCTTGCCTCCTCTGTGTTTGTATTTCTCTACCAGAGTAAGCACCAATGTGAACTAACCTTGCTCCCTCTGTGTTTGTATTTGTTCTCTACCAGAGTAAGAACCAATGTGAACTATTTTTGCCTCGTTTGTGTTTGTATTTGTTCTCTACCAGAGTAAGAACCAATGTGAACTATCCTTGCTCCCTCTGTGTTTGTATTTGTTCTCTACCAGAGTAAGCACCAATGTGAACTAACCTTGCTCCCTCTGTGTTTGTATTTGTTCTCTACCAGAGTAAGAACCAATGTGAACTATTCTTGCCTCGTTTGTGTTTGTATTTGTTCTCTACCAGAGTAAGAACCAATGTGAACTATCCTTGCTCCCTCTGTGTTTGTATTTGTTCTCTACCAGAGTAAGCACCAATGTGAACTAACCTTGCTCCCTCTGTGTTTGTATTTGTTCTCTCCCAGAGTAAGAACCAATTTGAACTATCCTTGCCTCCTCTGTGTTTGTATTTCTCTACCAGAGTAAGCACCAATGTGAACTAACCTTGCTCCCTCTGTGTTTGTATTTGTTCTCTACCAGAGTAAGAACCAATGTGAACTATTTTTGCCTCGTTTGTGTTTGTATTTGTTCTCTACCAGAGTAAGAACCAATGTGAACTATCCTTGCTCCCTCTGTGTTTGTATTTGTTCTCTACCAGAGTAAGCACCAATGTGAACTAACCTTGCTCCCTCTGTGTTTGTATTTGTTCTCTCCCAGAGTAAGAACCAATTTGAACTATCCTTGCCTCCTCTGTGTTTGTATTTCTCTACCAGAGTAAGCACCAATGTGAACTAACCTTGCTCCCTCTGTGTTTGTATTTGTTCTCTACCAGAGTAAGAACCAATGTGAACTATTTTTGCCTCGTTTGTGTTTGTATTTGTTCTCTACCAGAGTAAGAACCAATGTGAACTATCCTTGCTCCCTCTGTGTTTGTATTTGTTCTCTACCAGAGTAAGCACCAATGTGAACTAACCGTGCTCCCTCTGTGTTTGTATTTGTTCTCTACCAAAGTAAGAACCAATGTGAACTATTCTTGCCTCGTTTGTGTTTGTATTTGTTCTCTACCAGAGTAAGAACCAATGTGAACTATCCTTAATCCCTCTGTGTTTGTATCTGTTCTCTACCGGAGTAAGAACCAATGTGAACTAACCTTGTTCCCTCTGTGTTTGTATTTGTTCTCTCCCAGAGTAAGAACCAATTTGAACTATCCTTGCCTCCTCTGTGTTTGTATTTGTTCTCTACCAGAGTAAGCACCAATGTGAACTAACCTTGCCTCCTCTGTGTTTGTATTTGTTCTCTACCAGAGTAAGAACCAATGTGAACTATCCTTGCCTCGTCTGTGTTTGTATTTGTTCTCTCCCAGACTAAGAACCAATGTGAACTAACCTTGTTCCCTCTGTGTTTGTATTTGTTCTATCCCAGAGTAAGAACCAATGTGAACTGTTCTTGCCTCGTTTGTGTTTGTATTTGTTCTCTACCAGAGTAAGAACCAATGTGAACTATCCTTGCTCCCTCTGTGTTTGTATCTGTTCTCTACCGGAGTAAGAACCAATGTGAACTAACCTTGTTCCCTCTGTGTTTGTATTTGTTCTCTCCCAGAGTAAGAACCAATTTGAATTATCCTTGCCTCCTCTGTGTTTGTATTTGTTCTCTACCAGAGTAAGCACCAATGTGAACTAACATTGCTCCCTCTGTGTTTGTATCTGTTCTCTACCACAGTAAGCACCAATGTGAACTAACATTGCTCCCTCTGTGTTTGTATTTATTCTCTACCAGAGTAAGCACCCATGTGAACTATCCTTGCTCCCTCTGTGTTTATATTTGTTCTCTACCAGAGTAAGAACCAATGTGAACTATTCTTTCCTCGTTTGTGTTTGTATTTGTTCTCTACCAGAGTAAGAACCAATGTGAACTATCCTTGCTCCCTCTGTGTTTGTATTTATTCTCTACCAGAGTAAGTACCAATGTGAACTAACCTTGCCTCCTCTGTGTTTGTATTTTTTCTCTACCAGAGTAAGAACCAATGTGAACTAACCTTGTTCTCTCTATGGTTGTATTTGTTCTCTGCCAGAGTAAGCACCAATGTGAACTAACCTTGCTCTTTCTGTATTTGTATTTGTTCCCTACCAGAGTAAGCATCAATGTGAACTAACCTTGCCTCCTCTGTGTTTGTATTTGTTCTCTACCAGAGTAAGAACCAATGTGAACTATCCTTGCCTCGTCTGTGTTTGTATTTGTTCTCTCCCAGACTAAGAACCAATGTGAACTAACCTTGTTCCCTCTGTCGTTGTACCTGTTCTCTACCAGAGTAAGAACCAATGTGAACTATCCTTACCTCCTCTGTGTTTGTATTTGTTCTATCCCAGAGTGAGAACCAATGTGAACTATCCTTGCTCTCTCTGTGTTTGTATTTGTTCCCTACCAGAGTAAGAACCAATGTGAACTAACCTTGCTCCCTCTGTGTTTGTATTTGTTCTCTACCGGAGTGAGAACCAATGTGAACTAACCTTGCCTCCTATGTGTTTGTATTTGTTCCCTACCGGAGTGAGCACCAATGTGAACTATCTTTGCCTCCTCTGTGGTTGTATTTGTTCTCTACCGGAGTGAGAACCATTGTGAACTAACCTTGTCTCCTCTTTGTATTTGTTCTCTACCAGACTAAGCACCAATGTGAACCTGACTCCCTCTGTGTTTGTATTTCTCTACCAGAGTAAGAACCAATATGAACTAACCTTGCTCCCTCTGTGTTTGTATTTGTTCTCTTCCCGCATCCAGATCTTCCTCCCGGAAATGAACGTGTTGACCTGATCGCCTCTTCTCTGTACCTAATGATAAGTCATACATGTATAGTTAGAACAACAAGCCAATTAGGAGAGCAAACTTAGGGCTATACAATGAATCACTCTTTTATACTATTCAGTGTTTGCTTACAGGAGAATTATCATAATCTGTCAGTTACTGAAATTTGAGCTTTCTATCTTAATATGTTCATGATAGATGTACTGATATTAATCTATTCTCACAGCAAATAAATTATGAAAAATAATTTCCTACAAAACAAACTAGGTCAATATCCACAAGTGTGATTGTAATATAAGTAAGGTAGATATCAGATGGTTGGATGGATGGACACACATAAATGTGGTAGCTCAAAACAAAATGCACCAAGTAAAATACCAAAAGTGCTTACTGTGTGGAATCTTTCTATTTCGTAATATGGACGTTGGAGTTGCCTCCCTTCTTTCCTGATTGTTTTCTCCATCACCAGCTGCGCCATTACAGGTGGACAGGTTTACATCCATATTTTCTTCTGAAGACAATTGTTCCATGGATTCTGTGAACGATAATACTCTTAGTCTTACACCAAACCAGATCAAGAGTCCAACTCAATAGAGGAAATGAGTAGACAATGCTTTTTACATAAAACTACGATTAAAACACCAGCATTTTCTAAGAAACACGACTCTTCAGCACAACTAATGACATTCTACACTAGTTAAGTCAATGACCAGATCAATATACTGAAGAGATACATTGTATATATTCCTTACAAACCTGCATATTGCTGTTTGCCAACTTCAGCATACATTGTTGCGAAGAAATCAAGACTTTGTAAAGTTGTTGGGTGGTTGTCCCCATAGAGCTCCCGTCTGATCTTTGTGGCCTGTAAAATGCCACATAAGAGATTGCTTAGATGTAGGCCCCACCTCGCTGTCAGGCTGGGGGGGATAACAGGGCAAATCTACATAATATCACCAGCTTAGTATAAAAAAATTTCACTAAACAGTCAGGAGTTACTGTCCAAGAATGTAAATGTCCTATATAGCATGTATCAATATAGATGATAAAGGGACAAAACTCTGGAGAAATCATCAAAACAGATAACAAACCCAACAGTGCACACCTACATGATACTAGAGCATCTACAATTTCAAATTTCTTTGTCAATTAATAAAGCCCAGACAAGAGTGTACTAGAGCATATATTGAATTTGATGAGACATGGCCATAACTCTGTGGAAAAGCACTGAAACGGGTAAATCAAAGCTGACAGTGATAGTAAATAAGATAGTAAATATCTTCCATGTAGTACATGTCAAAGTTGTCCATCAAATAGTAACTGAGAAAAGTCTGGACAATCGTATATTGATGTTATTGAGGAAAAATCTGGGGAAAAATCATCCAAGCATGTAAAATCCGCAAACCATTACGTTTATTCCATGTAAGTTTTGAAGCTGTTCATGAAATGGTAACAGAGATATGGTCCGGACAAGCTTATACTGCACTTGGCGATAAAGGGCCATAACTCTGGGGGAAATCATTGGAATGGGTCAAACTCCTAACAGTGCTCATCTGCAAGATACTAAGTATCTACCACATGTGTTTCAAAGTTGTCCATCAAATGATAACTGGACAAACATATTGATATGGGCAATAAAGGAAATCATTAAAATAGGTGAATAACACGACAGTGCAGACCTACATAATAATAAGCAAATAATTTCTAACTTCTCAGCAATCAATAAGGGAGATACAGCCAGGACCACAATGTACTATAGCATATACTGAAGTCGTCGATAAAGCCTTACACTACACATCATCGATAAGGAGCTAAAGCATCTTGCATCTATTATTAAAGTTTCAAAGTTGTCCATCAAATAGTAAACAAGATATGGGCCGGCCCAGCATATACTGATGTTGATGATAAAGGGCTATAAATCTGAGGAACATTATTGAAACCCGAAAAAAAGCCTGACAGTGCACATCTGCAAGGTACAAAGTAGCTTCCAAGTAAGTTTCAAAATTGTTGATCAAAAAGTATCAGAGATATCCTCTGGAGAAAAAAAGTTTGACCAAATGGACAGTAGGTTGGACAAAGTGATTCTTATATGCCTCTAATTAGAAGGGGGAATAACAAACTGATAAACTTTCAAGAAGGACAAAGAAATAGGAGTGAGAATCAGTTAAGCACAAAGATCTTCATGGACAAGCAACATGACTGATCATGATACACTCAAGCGCATGCATAGTTGTGCACATTTGTAGCATGTGCCTTTTGCCCACTTTAATATTGGTCTGATTTCAAATGTAAGTAAGAAACTGAATGTAGGATAAATCTGAGATACAACCCACATTTTTCACATTGGTAACAGATACAATGCAGGGGAGCTAACTCTTAGAGCTTCAGAACCTAAATCATACACACACTGGATTTGTAAAGAGATTTCCATGTGTACTCGCAAACCTCAGGAAATAGTTACAGTGACAGAATCTATAAGCCATCAGAGGCCTTGTTTTTCCACAGGAATTCCCCTCCCGTAACATTTTCGTAAATTGGCTTCCCCCAACATCACGCTCATTGGGAGAATATGTTTGTATTCCTGTAGAATTCAAGGAAAAATGGAAACAAACCCACAACGTCCTCTTCATGAACAAATGATGTATGTTACTTATTGAAGCACATAAAAATCTGAAAGATGAAGACCTCATAGTTCTCTCCATGGACACCCATTATTTCGAATTCAATGAATCTTTTACACAGCTAACAATGCGGGACTTGCACAATACAGGGTTTCGACCTCGGCCGCTAGGATCGCCTTTGTCTTTATTTTCGTTTTATACCACTTCTATCGTCTGCTAGGCATAGCTGAGTAGGCTGATCGATCGTTTCGCTTGGACGCGTAGCAGGCGATAACTCTCCGTAATAACCACCGCCCAGCCGCCAGGATCGCGGCGAACGACATTTTCGGTTTATCGAGAAAAAGCAGCCGACATGGAAATCGATGTGAAAATAGCAGCTACTGCGTGTTTGCTTTAAGGTATGTGGTTGATTTATCTGATTTTAAGTTCAATACTTGATATAATCGATAGAAACCTGTCATAGTTTATTCGACTGTGCCGCCATATTCGTTAGCAATGGTGAAAGACAAATATGCCGAATATAAAACCGGCCCGCGGGTCGTATATATTTTGGAAACATTCAAGGAATTCCTGTAGGTAAGCAAACCCAGTCCCTATATCGCGAGATATCATGCAGGTAGTTGTCATTTGAACTCCGCTAAAGTCAATAAATACCGCGATGTCGGCATTAGCTGACACTGGGTTTAAATGTGTATTAGATCTCAGCAGGAATGGAGCTTTCAAAGCCGCTCTGAAAGACCAGCTCAGTGCCTAGCAGACGATAGAAGTGGGATAAAACGGAAATAAAGACAAAGGCGATCCTAGCAGCCGAGGCCGGAACCGTGTATTGTGCAAGTCCCGCATTCTGAATTGCTGCTATGGAGTGCTATCAAGCACATTCAAACTAGCATGACTGGAGAATTTCTATTGATTTGACATACTCACCTTACCAGCATATTCCAGAGCTAGCTGGGATCTGAAAAACAACATTAAACATTTTGTTTAATTTTGTTAAATGACAAATATCTTCTACATTAAACAGCTTTCACCAGTTTTATGTCACAATAATTTCAGGTGCCTGTAGGTTAATGTGAAAAACACTGTCTTGCACAAGTTTGAACCACACACCTGCTCACTGAAGATGGGGAGCCTGTTGAGATATCAGTTGTTGAGAAGGGGGGTTGAGCAATGATATATGAATGAAGAAAAGGCCACCAGCTGGTTAATAGTGAACTGATATACAAATTTTATTTCAGAGGTAACTTTTGCTCAACAGACCACCAGTACAAAAGAAGTGGACAAAGAATTACATATAATGTAGTAAATTAAGTTCTTCGACTTGGATTGGTTATGCTTACTGTTTACGATCGAGACAAAGCTTAGCCAGGTGTTCATATTCCTCAGCCCTCATCAAGTCTGTGCTTGGCTCTTCTTCATTTTCTTTCTTCTCTGGGGCATCACTCAAGCTTTCTGCTTCCAATTAAAACATTGCAGCTGTGTTTTTGATGTTTCCCATTAGTATTACCTGGGACACATTATAACTACTACATGTATATCACAGTATCACTGATGAAAAACATCATGGGCATTTTAAATTTCATTTTCAATCAGTTCTTTTGGAAGCATTAAGTACATTAGACGTTTCTACTGTTTTAAGAACTTGAGCACAGTACATATAAAGTTAAAACAGAGAAGGCCAGCAGAATAAACCATGCTGTGTCTAGAACTACTAACAGATGTGACAGCATATGTTAAATACTGTAATAATTCAATCACAGGAAATGAAATTTCCACCATAAAATCAGGGGGTGATCAAATTTATTAGAACCAGAAGTTGACAAAATGGTTTAAAAATCATGCAGATAATCCATTATTCCTTCATTATTTCAATGATTAGAGAGGGTGATCAAATTTATTAGAACAAGAGTTTGGCCAAAAATACTGGGGGTGATTGAATTTAATTGGGGTGACTGAATAATTAGAGAATTGACCTTACTTACCTATTCTTCTCTGTAGATCTGAACTGTCAATCAAAGCATTCTCATAGAACAGTTTTTCTGCCTGTACAAACTGAACAGCCTTCTCATCTGGTCCAGTGTTAAAGATAATATCACCTTACAGAGAAAATTGTATGCTTTTGATTGGTTAATTATCCTAGTGTACACGACTGTAGGTGTTGAATATATTTTTGTATACCAGCCAACACCTGCAGGTAAAAAAATCAACCCTATTGTGACGGCAGATACCATGAATTTATATGCAGTGACGATGATTTTACACATTCAAACTTGATTGTACCTGTCTTTCTTTCTTTATTATTGGTGATTATGTTATATGATAACACAAGGAAAAGAGATCTTTAATGTGATATGACAGATTTCACGAAAAACCAGTCCACTTTCTGTCTCAACAGACAGAATGACATTAGAAACATTATAATTAATATTATATATATCTTGTTTAAGTGGTATACACAGAAGTAAAATACATCCTTAGTATAGTTCATAGAATATACATTCATCAGGTTGATTCAACCTATAGTCTAAACAGAGAAAGGCTTGCCAGAAGGGGAATCAAGACAAGCCAGTACGAGTTCCGATGTCTGAGCACCTTATTTACAACCCATCACCTGTGCCACCGCAAACAAACATGTTAATATACCAATTGTGACATGTAACATGTACATTGCATGATGTTGAGTTAATTTTGCAAGATACGACATTCATATAATATAAGGATACATTCTCCTTTATGGTAATAAATGTCTGCTACCTGTAAATGATGAGAAAAGGAAAAGAAAAACATTTCAAATTTCTCAAAGGTACCATAACATAAATCTCACGGATTGTACCTACCTGTACAAATACAGATCAAATGTTAACAGGAATAAATCAAGTTAGTTTCCTCAGTATATCACCAAGTATATTTTCAAAAGTCAGACAGTTTGAATTGTATGGATATCTAGGTGCCTAAGAACAAAAACAAAAATGTCTTTATTCTGGTTGGCATAAATGTCACTTTAAATATACCCATCAATCTTTTTCTAACCAAATTCTCAAAACTTGTTATCAAACTAAGAGTTACCACCCATGACTTTGTCTGCCATTTGGAGCATCAGCACTCAACAGCTCCCCATCCACCAGTAGAACGTCCACCAGCAGGACACATCCATCACCAGGACGGTTTCGCCGTTTGATGTTATATGCCGTTTCTTCGTTTGTATTTTAACATCAAATCTTCAGGATTAGATATTAATAAATATTTCAACACTGAAAATGTTTGTATTTGTTTTTAAAATGCTCATTTGAGCCGAATTTTCAACATGTAAATGTAGGTCACCCAAACAGCCAAATACAACAAGGGCTATAACTCTCTCGTTTGGGATCTTAAAAATACCGCACTATGTATGGAACCGGAAAATGCAGCCCATGCATCTTTAACGCCGTCTTTCTATTTTATTTCCCGGCGCCGTTGCCTATTTAGTTCAAGCGAGCACAACAAACGGCTTTAGTTGAGTAAAAAAAGCGAGCGGGTTAAATCTGGCATCACTCACGGTCATTTCTAACAGCGCTATTGTGCCTATAAACTTTCAGTAAACGAAACCAGATACCGTATGATTTTGACGGTACAATAAAAACGAGGTCAACATTAATGTATACATCATGTATAGTACATCATTTTGCATGCATCCTTTGGTATCAATTCGTTAGTGAATTGGTATGGGCCTGTGTTCAGGTTTAAGGCTAGTTATCACCCGCCTACATCCACCGTAGGCAGTCGGTGAAATAATCTATAATATCTTCATAGAATATACGTCCACAGTACACATATGTGTCCAGACATGTCATCAGGCATGACTTCACCCTGTGGCTTTTAAAACTCATATTTTCATTCACCAGCTCCAAGAAATTTATTTTTCTCCCCCCCCCCACCCCAAAAATTAACATGCTTGTTGGGGAGCCGAACACAGGTCAACTTATGAATGTGAATGAGCCATCCTCCATGATACTATTACACGCTCATACTATTCAGCTTGTATCACTGACGTCCCTACTCTCCCAGTTCCCCCCGCTGATTCACATCGCATATTTCGTCCGCGTCCATAATCCAAAGACCTATTCCATTTTCCATATAACAGTATTAGTACCAAATTCAAAAAGACAATCATACTATACAAAAACATATCACTCTTACGGAAGAGTCTTGGTCCGCTTTGTTTATGGTGATGTCATCTGTCAGAATTACAAAAATGGCGCCCGAATGATAGCCTCGTTCCGAAATGCATGATGTCATCACCAATCCACCACTAATTTAAAAAAAAAATCTGAATTCATCCATTCTGATTTTCTATCAATCTTTAGGCTGAATTTATATCCATACAATCTAAAAAAAATGGCATTTTCAATTTTAAAATTAAGTTTTGAGGGGAATTCCAGTCTGTGACCTATACAACATTGGGATACTCCCTGGTTTTTTGTACGAAACAGTGAAGGCCATCCTCAAACATGGTTCATCTCTACCCCAAACACCCTGCTTCACACCCCCAAAATACCCACTTTGCTACTACTCCTACCGCTCACGTCACCAATGACGTCACTCATGACGTGGACATCCCTGAAGCCGTGATCTATACCAAAAAAACTTCACTTTGACACCTCACACGATGCATTCGGACCACGGATGGACCATACCTACCCCAAACACCTTCTTTCACACCCCGAAAACGCCCACTTTGGCTACTACTCCTACTGATGACGTCACCAATGACGTAACAGATGACGTGAACATCCCACAAATCGTGGTGTACACCACGAGAGCTTCACTTTGACACCACCCACGACCCATTCGGACCACGGATGGTCCCTCTCTACCCCAAACACCTTCTTTCACACCCCCAGAATACCCACTTTTGCTAATACTCCTACTGATGACGTCACCAATGACGTCACAGATGACGTGAACATCCCTCAAATCGTAGTCTGCACCACGAGAACTACAAGATGACACCCCACACTGTCTACTTGGACCACGGACGGTCCATCTCTACCCCAAACACCTTCCTTCACAACTCCAAAATGCCCACTTTCGCTACTACTCTTACTGATGACGTCACAGATGACGTGAACATCCCTCAAATCGAGATGTACACCATGGAAGCTTTACTTTGACACCTCCCACGACGCATTCGGACCAAGGATGGTCCATTTCTACCCCAAACACCTTCCTTCACACCCTCAAAATGCCTACTTTGGCTACTACTCCTACTGATGACGTCACCAATGACGTCACAGATGCTGTGGACATCCCTCAAATTGGAATGTACACCCCGAGAGCTACAAAATGACACATCCCACGACGCATTCGGACCCATAGTGGTCCATCTCTACCCCAAACACACCCCCACGCACCCTCCAAAATGCCTGTTTTCTATACTACGGCCAGACTGTGCAGGCGCAGAATATTGAAAACGGGCGATATATTCAAGTCCAGTCAGATGCTCCTCCACGAGAGCTTCAAAATAAGACCTTATACGACACCATGGGACCACTAGGGGTTCACCTAGACCCCAAAACGTTCACCCAGTATGGACCTATACCCCCATAGCCAGTATTGGCCTATATGGGGCTATATACAGACCTACCCGGTACTTTTCGAAAAATGTCACCGCTTACCTCCGGGACACCTCCCATCGTGTTTTCTTGGCGAGACGAGAAAAACAGACAAAACAACCCATAGTAAAACCCACAAAACAATTCCCATGTTGGACCTATACCCCTTATATAGCCCCATATTGGCTATGCCAGTATGGGGCTGACCAAACTTATAACTGATCGAACAGAGTAAGACAGGGACATATGACCGTTCTCATGGTGGATGTTGTCTGCTATAACTGATCGAACAGAATAAGACAGGCACGTATGGTCGTTCTCCTGGTGGATGTTGTCTGTTATAACTGATCGAACAGAATAAGACAGGGACATATGACCGGTCTCATGGTGGATGTTGTCTGCTATTATTACAAGCGTCTAGTCCGTCATTCATAATCCAGCCGTCGTCCATTAGAGAATATCCGCGTCCATAACCCAAAGACCTATTCCATTTTCCACATAACAGTATTAGCACCAAATTCAAAAAGACAATCATAGTATACATAAACATAGGCTTGTTTCCTGCAAGAGAGAAGCGGTCAACAGTTTTCAATGACGCCGGCAAGACATCATGATGTTCCAAAAATATCAAATCCGTATCGCTGATCAGTATTCTTAATCCATAATATTCGTTATAGAGTCGTCATCTAAAAAAAAAAGATGTATCTCAGTCACGAACAGAATAAGACAGGCACATATGGCCGTTCTCCTGGTGAATGTTGTCTGCTATAACTGATCGAACAGAATAAGACAGGGATATAGGACCGTTCGCCAGGAGGATGTTGTCTGTTATAACTGATCGAGCAGAATAAGACAGGGACATATGACCGTTCTCATGATGGATGTTGTCTGCTATAACTGATCGAACAGAATAAGACAGGGATAAATGACCGTTCTGCTGGTGGATGATGTCTCATATAACTGGCAGAACAGAAGACAGGGATATATTACCGTTCTGCTGGTGGATGTTGTCTGACATAGCTGACAGAACAAAATAAGACAGAGACATATGAGCGTTCTCCTGGTGAATGTTGTCTGATAAAAGACAGAAACGTTTTCAGTTTTGATGGTAGATGATGTATAATATGACTGCGAGGAGGGACTATATGGCCTTTCTCCTGGTGGATGTTTCTGATTTAATGATAAAATATAGAACGTTACCGTTGCCCCGGTATTGCCTGATATAACTGACAAGACAAACAAGCAAATAAAAAAAAATAAATAAAAAAAACAGGAAAACATGACCGTTCTGCTGTCAGATGATGTCTGATGTAACTGATAGAACAGAATAAGACAGGGATACATGACCGTTCTCATGGTGGATGATATCCGATATAACTGACAGAACAGAATAAGACAGGGATATATGGCCGTTCTCGTGGTGGATGTTGTCTACTATAACTGATAGAACAGAATAAGACAGAGACATATGACCGTTCTGTTGGTGGATGTTGTCTGATATAACCGACAGATCAGAAGAAGACAGGAATATATGACCGTCCTGCTGGTGGATGTTGTCTGATATAACTGACAGAACAAAATAACACAGGAACACATGACCGTTCTGCTGGTGGATGTTTTCTGATATAACTGATAGAGCAGAATAAAACAGTCATATGACCGTTCTCCTGGTGGATGTTGTCTAATATAACTGATAGAACAGAATAAGACAGAGACATATAACCGTTCTGCTGGTGGATGTTGTCTGTTATAACCGACAGATCAGAATAAGACAGGGAAATATGTCCGTGCCGCTGGTGGATGTCTGATATAATCGATAGAACAGAATAAGACAGGGACATATGACCGTTCTGTTGATGGGTGTTATCTGATATAACCGACAGATCAGAATAAGATAGGAACATAGGACCGTTCTGTTGGTGGATGTTGTCTGATATAACCGACAGATCAGAATTAGATAGGGCAATGTGTCCGTGCCGCTGGTGGATGTCTGATATAATCGATAGAGCAGAATGAGACAGGGATATATGACCGTCCTGCTGGTGGATGTTGTCTGATATAACCGACAGATCAGAAGAAGACAGGGATATATGACCGTCCTGCTGGTGGATGTCTAATATAACTGATAGAAGAGAAAGACAGGGATATATGAGCGTTCTCCTGGTGGATGTTGTCTGTTATAACCGACAGATCAGAATAAGATAGGGAAATATGTCCGTGCCGCTGGTGGATGTCTGATATAATCGATAGAACAGAATAAGACAGGGAAATATGATATCCTGCTGGCGGATGTCTAATATAACTGATAGAAGAGAAAGACAGGGATATATGACCGTTCTCCTGGTGGATGTAGTCTGTTATAACCGACAGATCAGAATAAGATAGGGAAATATGTCCGTGCCACTGGTGGATGTCTGATATAATCGATAGAACAGAATAAGACAGAGACATATGACCGTTCTGCTGGTGGATGTTGTCTGATATAACCGACAGATCAGAAGAAGACAGGGATATATGACCGTTCTTCTGGTTGATGTCTAATATAACTGATAGAAGAGAACGACAGGGATATATGACCGTTCTCCTGGTGGATGTTGTCTGTTATAACCGACAGATCAGAATTAGATAGGGCAATATGTCCGTGCAGCTGGTGGATGTCTGATATAATCGATAGAACAGAATGAGACAGGGATATATGACCGTCCTGCTGGTGGATGTTGTTTGATATAACTGATAGAACAGAATAAGACAGGGACATATGGCCGTTCTCCTGCTGGATGTTGTCTATATAACTGATAGAACAGAATAAGACAGGGACATATGATCGTTCTCCTGGTGGATGTCTAATATAACTTATAGAACAGAATAAGACAGGGGTATATGACCGCCCTGCTGGTGGATGTTGTCTGATATAACTGATAGAACAGAATAAGACAGGGGCATATGATCGTTCTACTGGTGGATGATATCCGATATAACTGACAGAACAGAATAAGACAGGGACATATGGCCGTTCTCATGGTGGGTGTTGCCTGATATAACTGATAGAACAGAATAAGACAGGGACATGTGGCCGTTCTGCTGGTGGATGTTGTCTGACATAACTGACAGAACATAATAAGTCAGGGACATATGACCGTTCTTCTGGTGGATGTTGTCTTATACAACTGGTGTTTGTTGCCTGTTATTATCGAATACCCGACCGTTCTACTGGTGGATGTTGTATGATATAACTGATAAAACAGAAAATGTTACTAATTTCCCGGATATGTTGCCATGACTGAAAAATTGAGGAATTTATGACCGTTCTGCTGGTCGATGTTGGATATAATATGCCGTGAAATTTTAGCCGTAGTCATATTTTTCTGTTCTTGACTAAATCATTAGAGACAATGTACCGTGCCGGTGATGGTTAAAACGTTATGTATATATCATTTGGACAGGGCCCATCTTCATGCACAAGCCAGTCGATTTCACCGATCAGTAATTCGGCTTGTGTATGAAGATGGACAGGACAAGGTCCCAGACAAAATGTGCAGAACTATGCTGCTATGTATGCATGTATGGATGTGTTCTAGACAAATGTGCAGCACTATGGTATGTAACAGGATTACCGTCACGTGCTTCAGTTTTTACACTTGCCTATTGTACTACTCATGGACCATTGTTTTAATATATGGCAAGGCAAGAAAACATATATGATTATAACTGCAGATAAGGAAAGAATCATTCAAGAAAAAATGCATTGCAATACATTGAATCTATGGGACAAACTGATACAATGATTTAGACAATCGGTAATCGAAAGACGTTATTCGTATGACAGTCATCATCAATTCCAAGAGCAATATGACTGAGACGACGCAATTTTATCGGATATAAATGAACATGTTACCGTTTTGCTGGTCGATGTTGTACATAGCAGATATATGACCGTTTTCCTGGTGGATGCTGTACATTATGAGTGATAAGATGGACCATTGACAGTTGTTGTGGGAATGCTTTACAATATGATTGAAAGGACGTTCTCCTGTTCAATGCTGTAAAATATCACTGTAAAATGTGAACATGTGACCGTTCGGCGAGGAAGAAAAAGGACGAAAAATACCTTGACAATACCGGAACTAATAGTTTTATTATATTTTATAGTTTTTCTTCATTTTTGAATTGACAATTCAAAAAAAAAGTATTTGCTAGTAAGTATCACATATTCTGTATTCACATTACCCGGTATTATCGGATAATGTCGAAGTACATTTTTCTCCTCTGTTTCTTCACCAATTTTTCGAAATTTATATATCCAAATTTTAATTTCTTTCTCTCCAAACGCTGGACCAGGTGATAAATATTTAAATAAACAAACAGTCATTTAACTGGAAGAGAATTGTTCTGTTCATATCTTGTATCTTCCTATTTAGAAAAGCCAGGCTACTCCAACACTGAACTCAACAGAGATATAACCAACTATTAAGATCATTCATTCACATATTGCCACTTCTAAGTATCTGTATATGAAACTTTTAAACAATTCTACATGAAGCATTTTAAACGGTACGCTTCAAACAAGAGTGGTTAAAAATATATATTTGAATTTGGAGCTTTTGTCAGCTGGGGCTCAGAGATGAGTATTAAAAAGATATAGTCATTTAACTAGAAGAGAATTGTGATGTTGATATCTTTTTGAGCCAAATGAGCTCTATACGGATTAGGTTCTGAAACAACTATGTTATTCCAATTCGGTACTCGATGAATATTCATTCGATGGTACATAAACATCATGTACATTGGAATCACATATATACCACGGGTAAAGATTGTATAAATGTGACGTTATTGTTGGAGCTATAAAAACGGGTTTTAACCTGTGACCGTCCACCCCATATTATTAGAGTATTGCCATAATTGTCTATCTCAAAATTGTCATAACTGTTTGACTGTTGCAATGCACACACGTGCCCAGGGTCCACTGAGCGCGCTGTCGTCAGTTCTGCAAAATGACGAATAGCTCAAATCGCTCTATTCAACCGTTTTTGCTACTGATTAATAACCAGTTCGTTTTTTTTATCGGAGTGATACTTAATAAACGATAAAAATAATAGGCAGTGGATACCGTAAAGGTCGAATAGCGTGATCGGGTGTATTTACATGTATCTAAATTTTCTTGTAGTGCCTATCTTTTTAACGAAGTGATAGTTAATAAACGATAAAAAATAAGAGGAGGTGGATACCGTAAGGGTAGAATAGTTAAATGGTAAATGTATCTAAATTTTGTTGTAGTGCCTATCTAAATAGCCCGGTATTTATGGTACAATAGCCCGATCGAGCTATTGGATTTATTGGTTTTTAATTAATTGGTATGAGGCTATTGTTCGCTAGGGCTTTTGTCCACTGCAGCTTTTGTCCTAGATTCAGATATCATGATCGTGGATCGATTTCTATTAATGTCTGTGACCGTTAGAAATAAAGGTCCGCAATCCGTACCCGATATGGCTATTGGAATCCGCATTTTTATACAGCCCCAAACCGTCCTGATGATGGACGTTCTGTTCGTGGACGTTCTACTGGTGGATGGGGAGCTGTTGAACCCCACTCATTTGGAGTCTGGTGTCACTAAGAGTTACCACCCTTGACTTTGTCTGCCATGTTGTTGTTGTTGGTTCGGAAATCCCTCCTTTCATCTAGGAGCACCCTCTTACAGAGGTATTTTTTAGAAGCTTGCAGTAACCCCGCCGCTTACTAGGGTGGTCGAGACCGGGTCAGTAGCAGTCGAGGTCCCGTGCTGTGCAGGCTGTGCAAGTGACTTATTTACAGTGCATTGACACCTCATGACTGTACATATAGACCCGTCCCTTTTTCTGACCAGGTGTGTGCGATGGATGTACTACTGTGAGTGGATTTATATAGCGGTCACTGAAAGACACCCAGGTACTTTATTCCCCAAGTGCCTCCGCTGGGGACATGGGGGAAGGTCTAGCGTAGCAACTAGTTCCACCATCAGTCCATATTACCCTGGACACCAAATCAGTCCAGCGCCTTGTGAATAGGCGAGTGTATAAGCGGTCACTGGCGAGGGGCGAACCCACGCCAGCTGTAGCACTCCGGGTCAGAGTCAGACACTCTAACCATTCGGCCACGACACGCTCACAAATGTGGAGTCTGGCGTCACAATTTTAAGCTGATGTCTCATGAATTAGTATTGGCAGAGGCATAGAGAAAGAAAAGTGTGTCATGGTACAACTTGCTGTGCAGGTCTCCAACCAGAAAGAAGGGACATTTTAATGGTACATGTATCTATATTGTATGGTACATGTATCTATATTGTATGGTACATGTATCTATATTGTATGGTACATGTATCTATATTGTTTATACATTAAGGAGGTGATCAAAGGAGATGGTACGATAAGGCAACGTTTTGGACTAAACGTGGTGTGGTTGAAATCAAAACAATAAATTATCCTAAGAATAATTGTGTTTAAATGTATAAATGGCAAGAGAAAATATATTTATACAATATGTGAAAGTTTTTAATAGTTCGATTGTAATTATAATTATTATAATTATGACATGAAATTGAAATCCACAGCATGTGCCATTTCGTGAAAAAAGGACCTAAATCGAGTCATTCAAACATACATTTAAACACAAAGGGCTGCTTGGACCAAAATGCCATTTAACCCAGTGATGTGCAGCGGTGACATTATATCTCCAATGCTGAAAAATCGTTTTGGTCCAAGGGGTGCTTCATGTCTATAGGTGTGCTTGAACGACTCGATTTAGACCCTCTTTTCAAGAAAGAGCACATCCTGCAGATTTCAATTCCATGTCATAATTATAATGATAATGCAGTCGAGCTAAAACTTTCACATACTGTGTACATATATTTTCTCTTGCCGTTTACAATAAACCAATTATTTTTAGGACATTTGGACATTTTATTTTTTCGATTTGAACCACACCACTTATAGGCCAAAATACCGCCTTCTCGTACAATCTCCTTTATTAGAGTAAGATTAGAGAATTCAAGGCAAAATCTGGAGGTGATTAAAAGATAATATATGATTGAACTATCACAGTATTTACTAATAACCAAATTAATTTTTAATTAATAAATTAATCACATTTTTTGCACTAGCAAATGTATATTTTTGACCTGATTTATAAAAAGATATTAATTAGGACTCACATTGCGTAAGCACTGAGGTAGAAGAGAGAATGTGCTGCCCTCTGTCAGCCCCGACAGACAACCTAGGTAACATTTTAAGGCATGGTCCTGTTCAGTGCTCTGTTCATACAACAAGCCACGTTCAAACAGCTTATTTCTCTCATCACTGTCTAGCTGGGATGGATCTCCTATATCAACCTCTTCTGTCTCACACCTTACCTCACCTTAAACAATATTGCATAAATTGATGTAACAATTCTGAAATTGATAATATGTATATGAACAGGATTTCTAGGTTAATGATATAACGACAGTGCTCAAGATACAAGGGTGAACTGCTATAAATGGGTCACTGTCATTTTATGATCAATTCTTTGTAATAATGTCAATGACTATCCACCTCTGTGTAACACAATCTGTTCACATGTGTTTCAGTATTCCCAACTACACAAGGAGCTTCTGTCATTTTAGCAGTTTGAACAGTATTTCCGGTATTATATTCAGATTTATAAGCGTTTGCTGAGAGTGCTTGTATGCATGTTTGTAATGTATTGAGCATTGTTGCTGTTGTACTGCCCATATTGGGTGTATGCAAAAGAACTCGGATTAATACTACTATCCTTATTATGTCTGAGAAAATGTAGATAATACATTGTCTCTTAGCTTTCAATATAAATATTTCTATCCCTTACTGTGTAACATAGATTGCAATGTAGGTATTTCTATGCCTAATCGTGACCCTTAGATTGCAAAGTAACTATTTCTATGCCTGATCTTGATCCTTTAGATAGCAATGTAACTATTTCTAAGCCAATAATGTGTACCACAGATTGCAATGTAACTATTTATATGCCTTACCATGTCCCTTAGATTGCAATGTAACTATTTCTATGCCTTACTGTGTCACTGAGATAGCAATGTATGCCGGTGTCTCTTATATTGCAATGTAACTATTTCTATGCCTGTGTCTCTTATATTACAATGTAACTATTTCTATGTCTTACTGTGTCTCTTATATTGCAATGTAACTATTTCTATGCCTTACCATGTCCCTAAGATTGCAATGTAACTATTTCTATGCCTTACCATGTCCCTTATATGCCTTACCATGTCCCTTAGATTGCAATGTAACTATTTCTATGCCTGTGTCCCTTATATTGCAACGTAACTATTTGTGTGCCTTATTTTGTCTCTTATATTACAATGTAACTATTTCTATGCCTTACTTCGTCCCTTAGATTGCAATGTAACTATTTCTATGTCTGATTCCTTTAAATTGCAATGTAACTATTTTGATGTCTGTGTCCCTTACATTGCAATGTTGCTATTTCTAAATGTGTCCCTTACATAGCAATATGAAAAATTTGAAAATCAATTTTCCTATTTCTAAGCTTAAACTTACCTTCACATACCTTATTGCTATCATGTTCCTACGCGATTGCTCTATTGTAAAACCTTACCACAGAACCAAAAGAAATAGTCCCTGTAATGCCCAATGCCCATGCGCGAGTACCCTCTCTGTCTGACCACGTGACTTCCTTCTTTCCTATTCAATCACAGTGTGAATAACCCATCAGCGGGGAGGCTGGGAGGGCCATCACAGTATGTGAAGGTAAGTTTAAGCTTAGAAATAGGAAAATTGATTTTCAAATTTTTCATATTTCTTGCGCTGTAAAACTTACCTTCACATACCTTATTGCTAGAATATCATAGCAGGAGGAGGGAAATAGTGGTCAAAACAGAAAAGGTCTCAAGCATAGGCGAAGGATAAAACAGGAGTCAGCGAGATAATCGAGTGCCATAAAGACATGTAGCATGACGGTATGGCCATCGATATAATCACCCAGCCCTATATATATATATAATAAGCGGGCCTAGTGAATAGCTGACAAGCACTAGACCGAAACCTCCCCCCCCCCCCTCTTTTTTTGAAAATTTGGGGAGAGCAGCCACTTACCAGATTTTTAAAAAATGGTAAAACCACTAGGAGGTCTAGTGCGATGAAGACGGGTCCGCAACATGCTGGGCAGCCACCAGGGGTCCCAGCGAGTATATGTCCCGTCTCTGAAGCGTCAAATCCCGGAGGTAGTGTGATACAAAGGTTACATTACTCCTCCAGTAGCAGGCCCTCATGATGTCTGACACGGATCTATTGGTCCATAGAGGCCAGGATGCCGCCATGGCCCTGACCTCATGGGCGGAGACCTTGGATAAAGTAGTTACCTCAAGTGGTACGTCCGTATACGCCAAACGAATGGTTTTGGAAAGCCAGGCAGATATGGTATTTTTCGATATCTCCTGCTTTGAAGAGGGCCCAAAAGGGATGAATAGACGCACCCGCCCGGCTCTCATATGCTCCACACGGGCCAGGTAGCAGGAGAGAGCTCTGACGGGGCACATGACTCTGTCGTCGTCAACAGCTGCGGACAGGATGTTGGACAGAGCCGGGATGACGAACTCTCTCGGAAGGTTGTCGTAGAGTGACTGGTTCTTAGCAACAAACTCCGGGAGAGTAGATAACGCCACCCAGGTCCACTTAGGGTTGTATCTCAAAGACCTGAAGTCCAAGGCATGGATTTCTGATACGCGGGTGGCAGATGCAAAGGCGATCAGAAAGACGGTCTTGTAGGAGAGAAACTTCAACTCACAGGTGCCGATGGGTTCGAAGGGCGGCACGGACAGGCACCTAAGAACCAGTGCCAAATCCCATTTAGGAAGCTGCGGCATCGGAGTAGGCCTCTCCACCCGAAAGGAACGAAGAAGGGCGGAAAGGTTGACGTCGAGTGATGGGTTGACACCTGTGGTCAATTGAAGTACCCTGGAGATAGCGGACCGATAGCCGTCGAAGGTGGCCGGAACAAGCTGCCTGTCATGAAACAGATGCAAAAGGAAGTCTGCTACCTGCTGAACAGAGGCAGAGGTTGGAACAATTCCACGTCCAAAACACCAGGTAGCGAAGGACTTCCACTTGTTCTGGTACACCGCAGTCGTTGATGCTCTGGTGGACCGGACCATCCTTTCGGACGCTTCGACAGAAAATCCAGCCTCAATGAGCTGATGCTGGAGCACTTGAACGTGGTCAGTTGAAATAGACCGGGATTCGAGTGGTACAGGCTGGATCTCGGCTGACGAAGCAGGTTCCACCAAAGCGGCAGCCGACGAGGCACGTCTATGAGAAGATCCATTAGGTCTGCAAACCATGGGCGAGTGGGCCACCACGGAGCCACAAGGTAGACCACGCACGGCTGTGCTTGGATCTTCCGGAGGACTTGCGACAAGATTGCTGGCGGCAGGCCGCAATCATGCCGGACCAGTCCAAAGACAGGGCGTCGACTGCCAGGGCTGCTGGATCCGGAATGGGAGACACATAGGACGGAAGTAGATGGTTCCAACGGAGGGCGAACAGATCCACATTCGGCATCTCCCATATCCGAGACATCTGGGCTAAGATGTCTTCGTGAAGCTGCCACTCGGTCGATATTATCTGATTCGGTCTGGATAATGTGTCGGCCAGCACGTTCAGATTACCGGGAATGTGGCGAGCTCGCACAAAAATTTCGTTGTCCCAACAGAGGTTGAAAAATTTCTGTTACTATTATAAGCGTCTAGTCCGTCATTCATAATCCAGCTGTCGTCCATCAGAGAATATCCGCGTCCATAATCCAAAGACCTATTCCATTTTCCACATAACAGTATTAGCACCAAATTCAAAAAGACAATCATAGTATACATAAACATAGGCTTGTTTCCTGATCCAGCAGTTGGGGAGAATGAGTTCCTCCCTGCTTGTTTATGTAGGCGAGGACTGTCGTGTTGTCCGTTGCTACTAACAAGCGTTGGTTCTTGAGGTCTGGCAGCAATCTCTGTATGGCCAGGGTTACGGCCTGGAATTCCAATACATTGATATGCATCTTCCTCTGGCTGTCGTTCCACAAGCCAGATATTGACCTCGAACCCAAATGTGCTCCCCATCCTTCCATCGATGTGTCCGTGAACAGTTGACGGGACGGCTGAAAGGGTAGGAAGGAGACACCTATCATCACGTTCTCCGGCTGCAGCCACCAGCGCAGGAGACGTTTGACATCCTCTGTCACAGGGACAGTCGGATTCAGGTGTCGTTTCAGCCAAAAGTTGTTGAGGTGCATCATTAACGGCCGAAGCTGCAAGCGGCCTTGAGGCGTTACATCCTGAGTCGATGTTAACAGGCCGATCACTGCAGCGAATTGGAGAGCACGTCTGTGCGATGCTGACAGGAACGTCGGCACCCACGTCAGAATTTTCTTCCAGCGGTCTTCCGGAGGTTTCGCTAACGCTGAAAGGGTGTCGTAGGAAACTCCGAGAAAGACTCCAGACTGGGATGGTGTCAACTCCGATTTGCCCTCGTGAGGAAGATAGCCCAGAGCAACAAGGATCTCCCAAACGAATTTGGTGTCCTTGCGGAGTTCTTCCCTGCACTGATTCCGTAGTAGAGAATCGTCGAGGTAGAAGTGATACTTGAGACCTCTGGTGTGCAGGAATGACGCCACCGGGTTGAAAACTCTGGTGAAGACCCAAGGGGACGTGGATAGTCTGAAAGGGAGCACAAGTAACTGGAACTTCCGCTTGCCAAGCAGGAAGCGCAGATATTTGTGATGAGCCCTGTAGATCGGAACACGCAGGTATGCATCTTGGAGGTCGAGAGACGTCATCCAGTCCCCTTGTAACAGAGCCGAACGAATAGACCGGAACGACTCCATCCGGAAATGAGGAGGTGGGGCCAAGAAGTCCTTGTTTAACCGGCGTAGGTTTATGACCATACGCATTTCGTTGGTGTTCTTCTTGGGGACGAGGAACACCGGAGAATAAAAGCCCGGGGACATATCGGTTGGCGGAAGTTCTATAGCAGCACCCTTCACTACCAACTTGTCCACGGACCTCTGAATCTCCATCAGGTGCTCCCGACGCACATGAATTCGAAACGACTTGGGT
The DNA here is from genome assembly GCA_036873755.1 of Hanleya hanleyi. Lineage (NCBI taxonomy): Eukaryota > Metazoa > Mollusca > Polyplacophora > Lepidopleurida > Hanleyidae > Hanleya > Hanleya hanleyi. The sequence continues at coordinate 53,370 of JAVTVY010011596.1, forward strand.
GACGAAGTCAACGGGGGAGTTGTGGCGAACTCCAGCCGATACCCATGACGTAGGGTGTTCAACACCCACGAATCTGCCTGGATTGCCTCCCAATTCCGCCAAAAACTTGCAAGTCTCCCGCCTACCGGAAGCGCCGGATCTGGTGGAATTGGGAACAGCGTGCGGTCTCGCCATGCAGAACGAACATCTGCATGGCCCGTGCCCTCATTTCTTGGGAGCTTTAGCGGACTTCCCTTTTCCGCCTCCACGTTTAGAGTGGCCGCTCCCCCCTCCCTTCGAACCTCCGCCTGATTTCGAAGAGGAGGGCGCATCTTTTTTGTTACCAGCCCCGGAAGAAGAACTTGAAGAAGCTTTCTTCGGGGCCGAGGAAGACGATGTCGAGGTCTCTGGGGCCGATCGCTTCCTCTGTTGAGGTGCAAAATAGGAGTGCGTAGTCCTGGCAGCGGACATTTCATTCTGCAGCACTGGGATAACACCCGCAAACAGAAGTCCCGAGGCGGGGGACTGCTCCCTTAAGGCTGATCTCACACTGGCCGGGGTATACGTAGGCAGGGCCGCCGACAGTGAGAGACGCCTTAGGTGTACGAACATAGCGGACATGAAGACTGAAGATGCCATCAAGTCCGCGTCCGCACGCGCAGCTGCCATCAGGAGGTCCTTCATCAGGTTGACGTCATCGACAGGAACGGAAACAAAACCGGAAGGTGACGTCTGAGGTATGCGATTAAGT
>JAVTVY010011597.1:0-55416 GCA_036873755.1 Hanleya hanleyi
GTGCCAATATTTCAGGATAACTGGACGGCCGCGATATCCGGATCAGCATCAAACAAGGAAGTCCGTTCTTCTGCTTCCGGCTCAGCGTTAGCCACTGTCACAGGATCCGCAGAGGTAAACCTGGGCACAAACGAAGGAGGTGTAGGTCTACTACCCCACGAGAGATCAAGTGGTATCTGAGCTTGGGTAGCGGAAGTCGGCCGTCTTGATGACACGGGGCGAGGTTGATAGCCAGCCCACTCAGGGACCGGAAGTGGTGTCGGTGGTGGTGGTGGAGGCATCAACATGTCACGTTGAAGGGCTGCAAAATCAGCAGATAATCTATTAAACCTGTCGGACAGGCTGGCAGAAATAGATGCTGCTGGGGGGCACTGCCTATCAGAAGGAGGAAGTAAGGCAGAACCAGACGCAGCCGCATACTGTGACATCACAGGCCTAGCTGGGTATCTAGGCAGATGTGGGTGAGCAACCCTAACTTGCCGTCTCGGTATAGGCGCATGATATGGCATAGCATATCTGACAGGCCTAGGAGATGGAGAACGGAAGTAAGCACCCGATGTACCGGAAGTCGGACGTGTAGGTATACGTGCAGAAGGATACACTCGACAGGGTACATCAAATGGTCGGGCTACAGAAGCCACCGAAGGATACGATGTAGGCCTATATACTGCACTACGCACAGGAAGTGGAGAGTACGGAGGCGCAGTATAGGGATCAGCCGGCCTGCTATACACCGATGACGTAACCGAAAGTCTGTACATTGATGACGCAGCTCGAGTATCATACATCGATAAAAGACCCGGAACACCATATACCGATGAAGTAACAGGAACATCGTACGTAGAGGCAGTCCTATAGTAGGATGTAGTAGCCGACGTCGGATCATGCGCAGGAAAAGCAGCGGAAGTTCCGATGTGAGACGATGATACCGGAAGGTAAGATGATACCGGAAGGTATGATGTAAGAGGTTGCATGTAGGCACCCGATATAATCGAAGCTACCGTAGGCCGGGAGTCGTAGCTGGACACAGGCATACGTGGAAGATGTACCGGTTGAGTAAGCTGCGGGGGTGCTGACAACGGCTGTTGCAGAGGCGCCCTAGATAGTTTCGGCACATTCAGAAGAGAATGGCGAGACACTGCAAAACCGGAAACAGGCGTAATAATCACCGTAGACTGCACAGGAACTGGTGATATTACAGTCGATGAAGCAGCAGGAATCTCCGTAATTATTGTAGACGGAGATCTCCGGAAGTGACGGATCCTTGACTGGGGGTATAGTCACACTCTCCGGATTCACTATCCTTAACAGGAGACCTTTGGTCGGAAGTGACATCACAGATGAAGGATCAAAGGTAGCCGTCAAGGTCAAGGGCGTCCCGTGCAATACTTTACCTGCAGGGTGCCCGCCATCTTTGTTCCCCACCTTGGTCCCTAAAACAGAATTAGTGCATGGAGGAGGAGAAATTGTAACAACATTCGGTACATTACGAGGCAAAATTAACTCCGTATCTTGGGTTATGGACATATCAACAGAGGCAGACTCGTCCGGCTCGTTTACAGTAGAGCGAGACGGAGAGGCGATCAAGCTCTCGGCCCTAACAAAGCAGAATTTCTCCGGCATAAGAACCGACAAGATACTGTTCGAATATATTGTCGGGCCATAGCTCACATTCCGCACATTTAGCATACTGATCGCACCAAACACCTCTACATGGCGGACAAGCTGAGTGTGGGTCGGTCGTGGGTTTAGACTGTCCACAAGGAACACAGAAGACGGACGCCATCTTTATTATGATTCCGATGTATACTCCCTGACGTTTGTAGAAGTCCAGGTAGGTATCCAGAATCACAGGAATTTGGTAATATTCCACTCTCTTCTCCAGGTAAATATCCCAGGGAATCTCCGAGGTAAATCCAAGGTAATGAACTAGGAATTGCGTGGTACTCCAGATGTAGATCTTGAGACTTTTTTCACAGAGCACTTAGAAACTACGTCTGACCGCTACGGTTGTAGAGGAAAGAAGGAAGTGACGTGGTCAGACAGAGAGGGTTCTGGGTACTCGCGGATGGGCATTGGGCATTACAGGGACTATTTCTTTTGGTTCTGTGGTAAGGTTTTACAATAGAGCAATCGCGTAGGAACACGATAGCAATAAGGTATGTGAAGGTAAGTTTTACAGCGCAAGAAATATATCCCATTCACCTAGGTTGAATGAACAAAGGGCCATAACTCTTGAAAATATAACCGAAAACAGAGAAACTTCACGCTGCACAACTATGGGGCATTGACCACATATCATGCAAATTCCATACTTGTCCATACAATTAACCGAGATCCAGCCGGGACAAGTCCCAATTCACAAAGATTTCAAGAACAAAAGGGCCATAACTCTTGAAAATATACGCGAAACGCGGAGAAACTTCACGCTGCACAACTACAGGGCACTCACCAGATATCCTGCAAATTCCATACTTGTCCATACAATATTAACCGAGATCCAGCCCTGACAAGTCCCAATTCACAAAGACTTTATGACCAAAGGGCCATAACTCTTGAAAATATATGCGAAACACGGAGAAACTTCACACTGCACAACTACAGGGCACTGACCACATACCCTGCAAATTTCATAATTGTCCATACAATATTAACCAAGATCCAGCCCGGACAAGTCCCAATTCCCAGAGATTTCAGGAACAAAGGGCCATAACTCTTGAAAATATAAGCGAAACGGGGAGAAACTTTACGCTGCACAACTGTATGGCACTGACGACATATCATGCAAATTTCATACTTGTCCATACAATATTAACCAAGATCCAGCCCGGACAAGTAGCATTCACAGAGATTTCAGAGAAAGGGCCATAACTCTTGAAAATTATACCGGAACTCGGAAAACTCAACGCTGCACAACTTCGAGGCACTGGCCACATTCCATGCAAGTTTCAATCCTGTCCATCAATTATTAACCGAGATATCGCGCGGACAAAAAATTCGGACGGACAAAGCGATCGCTATATGCCCCCCTCTAATTACAGGGGGGGGGGGGCATAAAAATGGCTCACCTGGTATTGATGATATTCGCAGGTCTCTCATAAAACCAATATCGAGCCTAATATCCTCCCCTATTTCGCATATTGTTAACTTATCTTTTCAAAGTGGAATTGTTCCCAATGCCCTTAAGATTGCAAAAATCACTCCTGTTTTCAAGTCTGGAAGCAAAACTACAGTAGAAAATTATCGACCAATTTCTGTTCTCCCTTGCCTGAGCAAAATCTTTGAAAAACCAATATGGATTCCGTGCTAACCATTCTACATTCCATGCAGTTCTCTCCCTTTATGACAAACTTGCATCTGCCAAAGAATCGAAACAGACAGCATCTCCACCTTTCTTGATCTTACGAAAGCATTCGATACAGTTAATCATGACATTCTCTTGTACAAACTCGACTACTATGGTTTCGTGGCGTTGCAAACAACTGGTTTCGCAGCTATTTAATGACCACGTCGCAGTGCGTATCCGTCGACGGTATACTGTCTCCTTTCAATGCGATAAACACTGGTGTACCGCAAGGTTCAATACTAGGCCCCATCCTTTTCTTAATATACATAAATGATATAAATAAAGCCACATCTGCCCTTGACATCACTCTCTTTGCTGATGATACTAGCGCCACTCTCTCTGATACTGATCCTGATATACTAGCCGAGACAATGTCACACGAACTTGGAATGGAAAGCTTCATAATTGGTTCTCCTGTAACAACTCTCTTTAAATGTGAAGGAAACTAAATACATGTTCTTCAAACCAAACAGACATGCCAATACTACCCCCAAAATATCTATATTTGGCTCCGAAATTGAATCCATTACCACCTTCAAATTCCTTGGTATCCATTTTAACGATAAACTAAACTGGCAAACTCATATAGATGAATTGACCTCCAAAATCTCGAGAAATATTGGTGTTATCAATAATGTACGACACTGCCTTAACAGGAAAACCTTGATCATACTATATTATTCCCCGTTTTATTCCTACATGTATATATCTTATTGCAACATAGTATGGCATGATATGGGGTTACACGTTCCCAACACACCTCAGGCCTCTTGTCGTGCTAAAAAAAAATACTCGCTTAATAATATTCGCTTAATAACTTCCAGTAACAAATACGCTCATACCAGTCCGTTACTTGAGCAATTAAACATCCTTCCATTTCATCAAATCAATGACTACCTGGTATTGTTATTTACCCACAAATATCTCCACACACCATTCTCTCTACCGACCATGTTTATAAATTACTTTACAAAACTATCAGAAGTTCACTGCTACCCCACCAGCCAATCCGACCTTAAGGTGGTTTCAAATCTATCATATTATTCTACGAAAACGAAAGCACTGCGTATGTGGAACTCACTGCCCACCAACATGAAAGCCTCCGCATCCTATTCACTTTTCAAATCCCATTTAAAGAACTACCTTGTTAAATGCTAACTCCAAACTAACTATATATTGATGATGGCCATATTTATCTAATTATTGGAGGGTCTATACACTATAAATACAAAACGAAAGCTGCTAACAGCCCTACTTAAGCCTTTTTAAAATTATTTGATATGTTTATCTATTAGCTTACATTACTAAAAGCTGTATGTACACTATCTATAGAACCTATTTTTAATTTAGTGAAGAAACAAACCTTTTTTGTACATAACTGTATTGTTAATCATCTGCTCCATCGAGCTCCCAGAGTTGCCAATGACAATGTGGCAGAATTTCATTATATGTACAGTACCGAGAGCTCGATCACCTATTCACCAGCAGTGAAACTAGTTAGCAAAATCAATCAGTCCGAGTTAGTCATGACTTTTTTCTAATACTATATTTACCATACACAAAGGCAGTTTTTACTGTGATCATTTAATCTATATATATATATATATAGATTAAATGATCACAGTAAAAACTGCCTTTATATATATATACATATCGTAAATAATTACAGCAGAACGGAATTCATGCTTCTATCTTTTCTTACCCTGCTGTAGCCAGTCGTTTACTTACTTGATATATTATCAGTTCCGGATAGAACAAGCCCCTTGGGGTTTTATGCCCGCCATTTTTACAGCCGGTGAATAAACAATCAATCAACATTTTCCCCACTTCGTGTATGCTATTTGTGTATTATCCGTCGGGTTAAACGCTTTCGATATTAAGTAGTAATTGATTTTATCCACCTAATTGTATAAAGTCAGATCAGTTTCAAAGAGTTATTGGTTCTCCATTGACAAGGCATGAAGACCTGTATGTAACCCGACACACCAACTCCTTTTCCGACTGTACCAACCGAGTTACCTCGCGATTGCAATTAAATGAATGTTATAAGTGATAAAAGGAGCTGCGAACTCTGATGATCCTTCTGTAAGCCCATGATGCATTATGTATATTTGTTAATTAAACAGAGGGTGTTCAATTATCATTATGTCGACATCGCCTATACAATATGACATTAATTTAATTTCCAACGAAAGGATACCTTTGGGAGACTGTCGTGGAAAGACAGTGTCATTGTACCAACAATGTCTAGTTATTGTTATTATTATTACTTAATATTCAGATTGTTAGAGGCCTTCAATCTCACATTCGGCTATTTCCGTATTGGTGGAATGAGCCTCTCACATAGAACGCACAAATCCCCACCGGTGGGGAACGTATGACGATCACTCAGTGAGCCGGCTACGAAATAGTGCCTTTGATAATCAAGGGATCCGGTTGCATTTTATTGTGAAATTCTCTTAATTTTAACGATAAGAACATAATTCATTCAAATTATACAAAACTATTTCTATGTTTAGTTGAATAATAGCAATCTATCCCCAGAACTCAGCAACTGGGCTAATTTCCGCCAATACCGAAATAGACGAATGCGAGACTGGTTCCGCCGAAAATTATTTGTGCGCATGATAAGATAAGATTCTTTATTGTACTGAGCATCCCATTTGGGACAGAGTACAAAACACATAAAAAGCAGAACAAATAAGTCAACAAACAGGTGCGACGTTTCCGTTTTCGCTCCCATAAATGCACTAGGCCAGAGGTCAGTTTTCGCAGCTAAAGTGAGTTCTGGGGCTAGATTGAGGGGCCTTTGCAAGTGCATGGTCTAATAATACACATTCCAAAATCGGATGCCAATATATATGTATTCTGTAGGTGGGATTTTTAAATGGGTTATATTTATCAATAGCCCGTGCATTATGTTCAGATGAGTTATAGTTTCAAAAATACTAATTTGCATCATATTTACTGCAAAACTTTTAAAAGGCTGACTGGAATTAGGGGTGCATTCATCCGGTGCAGTATGAAATGTGGCTGGGGAAAAGCCAGCGAGAGGTCACGAATAAATTGATCAGCTTTGGTTCTTCAGAATTATATTCAAGCTGTTAGCTGGCCATCATGGCCATACAATCTGGGAATTTAACATGGAAGAGATAGGAGTGAGATGACCCTTCAGCAGGAAAAAGCAAAAATTAGATTTATTCTGTTTCACCATTATGTTCATTGTCTTGAAGCCACAGTCCTGATTTGTTGTGAAGATATTATTACATATCAGCCTCTTCTTCCTCTGCGATGGCCTCGTACGATGTGAAATTGATATCACGCTCTATCAAATATTGTATCCAGTTCAGAAGTTTGCTCGAATCCCCTTGGAATTTCAATGCCAGCTCTTCGTATTCTTCGCGGTCTTTATACGTGTCAACATAGCTACGCAGAATGGATAAATCATGGCCAATCAAAAGGGGACATTGAGCTATATCCTTAGCGAGAAAACCCTGAGAGACTAAATACTCCACGACCTTCCTCTGTTGATGTTTTCCCTTTAAAACAATATTTTTCAGTTCTGACCGGTGACTTCTCAGATCCTCAGTAACACAATCCAACAATTTGGCCAGCACATGGAGTCCCCATCTTCCAATCTGCCTCCTGCTGCTGACTTTGTGTCGGTCCAAAATGCTTACGAGCTGCGTCAGGCAAGGTTTGGTGAATCCCATTTCCTTCATCTTAGCCAGCCCTTTCTGTAGGTAAATGGGACCTCGCCTGATGATGTTGAAGTGGCACAAAATATCGTCTCGGCTGACCCCATTTGCGAGTAGCATTTGGATCGAATTGTGAAGAAAGCACACTGAGGCATCGTGCACGAGCTGTTCGCAACTGACCTCATCCACAGAGACTCCGAGTAAGTCGGCTGCTGCCTCAAATTTGTCTGGAAAACCACGCAGACATTCCCTTATTTTTTTCCGATGATGAAGTGAGAGTCTGTACTCTTTCATGTCCGTATTCAAATCTATGATTGTCAAACGGATGCATGGGTCTATATCTTTAGCTATTTGCACTCGGGTCTGTAAACTCTGCAAACTCCTTGTCAAAATTCTCAGGTGTCCTTTTATATCCTCAATGGAGAATCCTAGACTGAGCAGATGATCAACCTTGCTGTTCAAGAGGGGTATGTCTTTGATGAGACGGGGGTAGATATAGCTCTGAGTTACATTGTGCCACTCCGCAGCAGTGAATTGAAGCTTCTCCCTATAAACTTCTTCGATCGGTCCTAAACCAGCAGTCGGTTTCAGCAGTTCCGGAGCTTTTCCGACCAGTGATTTGCCAGACTTGGTCGACCCCACCTGCAATTACATGTAAACAAACTTGATCACATTAAAGGTGAATGCCACACTTTTTTTTAATTTGCTATTCTTTGTTTAGCTATAATTTTTCAACTTTCAAGATATATTTTGTTCATAGCACTGAACTAACTTTTGACACATAATTTGTCCCTTAAAACAGTCAACAAGATCACTCATATTAAATATGCTTCTGGTCCACTGCTAGCTGTATACAGGTATGTTGTATGGATTTGGACAGCTTGGCTATGCTGCAAGGAATATTGTGATATCCTCCAATGGGGTTCGCCAGGTCGAACTGACGCCAGGTGGCTACGTGTACCAAGAGGTAAATGGCGCATGCCCATGTCGTTTTTCTAGACGTCACAAAGGCAACGTCATAATGTAACGACGTTATAATTGTTCGCTTTATGACGTCACGTCTTCTTTACCTGTTGGAGCACTAGCGCCGCCTAGTGTGGCTGGCGATCCCCATTGGTAGACAGACAAACATACTTATTGTACCTAATGTATTTACTTGTACCTTTGATCTCAAAATTCAGAGCATATTGAATCAAAAGTTACTTAATCATCATGCTAACAGATAAACGTGATGCACGCGTGCACACACACACCCATACACACACACAAACAGCCATTCTATATCCCTCCGGTGGGTCCGGTATAAGTGAGTGAGTGAATATGATTTAACGTCGCTTTCAACTATATTTCAGTCATATCACGACGTTGGGTCGTATTTCACACCCGGGAACCACACTTGTGAGGTCCTATTCCTTTTCACACCCGGGAACCCCACGGGTGCCTCAGTCGCCTCTTACGACAAGCTGTCTGAGGAGCTGAGGCCTATTCTTACCATGACCTGCGGTGTGCACAACGACATCCCAGGTCGGACTGTTCAAACAAATCTGTGTTGTCCATCATCTCCGGTTCCCAGAAATTGAACTGAACTACATGTACATTTCTGAGTGGGGAATTGAAGGCAATAGCCCAACAAGTATTTCAAGTGATTCATGGAAAATTCATCTATCATGGCCTTCATACTCAACATACCTCCTGACTAGAAACCAGTTTTGGGAACCTCTGAAGTTGGGGAGATTGTTTCAATGCATGTCGGGCATGTTTCGTAAAAATCCAGTCCACTTCCTTTCGAGTTTTTGCTGCAAACCGTCGCTGGACATGTGACATACAAGAGGGTCGAGAAAAGAAGAGTGCAGCATAGATGCATCTGCTCATGGCTCCTTGTATTCCGTTTCTGAAGCTACCACCTCTTGAGCCTGGGAGTAGATAAAGAATTGATATGGTCATAAACTGCCAGCATGATGTGGAATAGAAGACATTTCAATATAATGGCATACTACATGGGATGGAGGGACTCTCCGACTGGGACTGCATAGGAGAAAGGTTGTTCTGGGTCACAGGAAAATATGTCGCAAGTAGGTCAAGGTCAGTCAACCCGGGTAGGCTTCAAGTTCATCTCCAGTTATAGGTACAAATGTAATATCATGAATTTGGAGACCCTAACTATTATCATTGAATAGTGGAAATATATGGGCCATTTTCATGAAAATGTACAAATAACGGTAAAGACAATTATTTTTACATTTTGTTCATTTTACATTTTACAGCCAGAGATTTGCTGGAAATGCCACATGATTAAACATTTTATAGTTTTCATCTATTGTAAAATGTCTATTTTCACAAAGATAACTACTTTGAAAGATTAAATTTTCAAATCTGAAAATGAATTTGTCTTTACCGTTACCGTTGTAAATGCAGTTTGAAAGTTAATAATTTTTAAACACAGTATTTAATAAAAAGAACCTTTCTGTTGGATACTATTATGTAAAACATATGAGAATATAAAGTCCTGTTCATTTTAATATGTGAAAAAATATTACAAAATGATTGGATTTATTCAACTGTCTTTACCGTTACCAGAAAAGTTTTTTGAAGAAATTTAGCACAAGAAATGTCGTATAGAGTGCACCACTGTCATTGTTAAGGCCATTGTCACTTAATTGGTTGTTTAGCATGACCAGCCCTCATCTATATTTTGAGGGTAAATAATTAAAACAGATGAGGGATTTATAGGTTTTCATGAGTAAAACTTAAATCATTTTCTTCATATTCATATACAATTGGTTTGCAATTTGATAATTAATAATCAATAATTATAGCATCTAGCATGTCTATTTAAGAAATCAAGGTCATGCTAAACAACCAAACAAGTGACAATGGCCTAAATGTAACAGGTTGTGGGCAGCCATTTTCCATCGAGCCTTGTGGCAACAGAGCACATGTTTTCTACAAATTTGAAAAAATAAGTGTGTGTCACACTTATTGTCTGTCTTTACCATTACTGAGTTATATTTATGATTGTTACCAAACAAAGCACAAGAAATCTGAAAGTGTATATCAAGATAAATGAAAGCTCGTTTGAAAAACGGGCGAAGAGCATTTCCCAGATAATTTTGTAACACATAATTTGGTACTCACAGGGCTTTAGATCTCCCCAATTTGGGCACACCCCCTATTAGGGGTGGCAATTTGTTTTAGGATGGGACAGAGTGTGGGGCACATACCCCTGAAGGATGAGCAATCAGGAATCATCACTGGTAGAACTGACTCTGAGAATGGATTTCTTCACCAATGGGCGAAACTAAGTGTGAGGCAACACCAACTTTATTTTGCGCTTCATGGGCCCACCGACATTAAAAAATCGAATATTTTTTTCAAATTGCCACTTTTATATTTCCCATGAAAATTTGAACAGAAATACTTTAACTCTCTTTTATTCCTGATGAATTAGGCTGTTGTATTCTATCTGAAACAATGCCAGCAAATAACAAGGGTTATGTGTAACCCGGCAGCTCGCCTTTTGGGTATTCAATAACATGCAGCTTCACATAAAGATCGAGCCCTTCAGGTTGCACATCACTGGCAATGGCAATGACAATACATATTGTAATAAAAATTTGACTTCTTTGTCAGTGATGCTGAAGTTGGATTGAAACATGAACTATATTATAAAACTTGAAATAAAGATGACCTTTTTTTCCAAAAGTAAGCTTATACATGTCATTATGAATACATGTACAATTGAAATTTGGTCTGGGATGTGGGTGTGAAATGCCTGGACAAATATGGTTCGTGCAAAAGCTTGAGGTTAAATCATGATGAGGAATGGGATTCGATACCAAAATTGAAGGAAATGGTGTTCTTCATTAAAGGCGACACAAAATTCCAAACCACCAGGGGTTAATATTTAATATCGTACTTCTGAAATGAAATAATGTCATTAAACTATTAGTAATTATTATAAAGGAATACATGTATATTGTAGTTGATTTGACGTGTTTGTGTATATGTAACAGGTCGATACTTGATGTAAGAACGCATTGTTGAGGCTTTTGTTGAGGCTTTTGTGCAGCTGAAAAGGGTCACGTCTAGACGCATTGTTGAGCTCAGACAGGCTATTGTAGGCTCTGTCTTGTGCGTTCTTACACCAAGTATAAACCTACAATGTACACTGCATCTCCTACCTAATAGGTTAGTATCACATATAAGAGATATATGCAGCTTCGCAAAAAGATCATTGGCAATGCACATCATTTAAAATAATAAAATTATTAAGAAATATGATTTCTATATTTAGTGATATTGAGGTTGGATTGAAGGAGGAACTATATTATATAACTACCAATAAAGATTACATTTTTTCCAAAAGTAAGCCTACACATCCCATTGCATAGATCTGATGAATACATGTTCATGTATAGTTAGGAACAATAGGTGTGCAATTTTGAGCACGTTCTTGGTGTAACTTTGTGTGATGATATGTGAACAAACAAAGCTAATAACAGTGCAATAGTAGGACTAAATCTATCATTTCCAGCATGCAATGGGACACTTGCACTGTGGTAAACCTTCACATTTGTATGCAAATAAAAGAATGCAATGACAACTGTGTCCAATCATACTGTAATGCTCCATAATAATGTGCACGGGTAAAGACTGACCTCACAAACTGATTCAAACTCACTTTTAATTAATATAGTAAGTTAAATGTGTGGACACAGATATGGTTGTACAAAAGCTTCAGAGTCAACGAGAATTTGATAACAAAATTTTAGGAAATGGCGTCCTTCATTTAAGGCGACACAAAATTACAAACTAACAGGGGTTCGGTACTGCGGGATTCCCCCGCCAGTTATTTTGATATTGTACTTCTGAAATAAAATAATGTCAAAAACTATTAGTAAATACTATAAAGGAATATACTGTATGTGATTTGGTATGTATGACTGTACATACAATGTACACTGCATCTCATGCCTAATAAGAAGGCAAAATTAAGTCCAGCCTAAACAACAAAGATCAACCCAGAAAACTTTCTAAGTCCAGCCTAAACATAAAAGTCTAACCGGACACCAACACCAACACCAACACCGCCACTTTCCCCCTCTCTCTCCCAATACCTCGCCTACTTCGTATACGGCGAGCTAAAAATGAAAAAGAACAAAAAATAAATACCTTTCACTATAATTTTTCACTGTAAGTCAGCGAATTGTTATTGTTGAAAAATGCTGCTTATACTACATGTACTTAGGCAATAACGACATTTAATGTAAATCAGGAACCTTCACTGGCTGTGTGATCTATCACTCTGTCATAGTACCCCTATTTTGACAGTGATCATGCAGTATGTCAGAGCTAGGAAATGGAGGGTGTTTCAACAGCTCAGCCGATACAGCATGGTTTTAAGTTACTGTTCAAAGCTGAGGCTGTTGGAACACATGCAAAATTCGCTAGATTGTTCTGGAAGACAACCACAGCCACAACAAAATCATGACAATGTTAGATTTGGAGTTTGACTTAAGTTAACATACAGTTTTTGACCTTGAGAAAATAAGTCAACATCAGTCATATTCAAAGAGTTTGTCCATCATCAGTTGCATATGTGGTATCAATTTACAATGCCTAGCTATATTTCATGTTATATCATAATATAAAGTATATAACCTAGAGAAAATAGGTTCAGTCAACTGGGATAGGCGTCTAGTCAGTCACCAATTGCACAAGTATGATGAATTTGGAGAGCTCATCTTCACTCCTTTAAAATATATTGCTTATGCTAAATTTGACCTTGATAAAACAGGTGAAGGTCAGTCAATTTCATTAATTAGGCTTCTGATCCATCACAAGCTGCATATGTGGTATGACAAGAAAGATGGGCAGACAGACAGACAGACAGATGACACGGAAAATTCAGTTCATTTTAGGGCATCATTACATATCTTCAAATTCTAATTTCTAAATACAGGGGTCGAAATATTCAAAATAATTTACCTGTCATACGAGACAGGTGACCAAAATGTTTACCTGTCACATTTAAGAATTACCTGAACATGCAATCGTTGAAATTGTCACATACATGTAACTCGAGATTAATGACAAATTTAGATGTTGCAAGATACTAATAAATTAATGACACCTTGTTTACTTGCACTTGTTAGCAGGTGTTTTGAATGAATTTTGTTGAAGATATATTTTGAACACCAAAACAAAATTATTGGCTACCTGTCAATAGAGACAGGTACTTTATTTCTCTACCTGTCTCTTTCAAAAATTACCTGTCAGAGACAGGTAGACAGGTGTAAATTTCGACCCCTGTAAATATTCTGTCAAAATGCACCAGAACACACCATTTTACTTCAATTATAGAGAGGAAAAGCATCTCCGAGTAGGGATCACAATTCTATTCTGTATATTTCGCTATTAGCATCTATTAGCTATTCGTTCTAGAATCTTAAGCAGTGAACAAAGTTACAAACAGCTCCATACGCACAGTATTTTTACAAGGCATAATGTGATCTTAGCCAATAAGCATGAATAGGTAAGCCAGTAAATTATGTCAGTCAGGTTGGATGGATAATAAAACGGCATCATTTTCAGAAATTGTTAAATGTTAAGTAATAACCTGACAGTGATCTACAATGGTGTGATTCAGGTGTTACAATACACACTCCGCAAATGTTGTAACTTGCATGGGAATATACAATTATGAAACATGCGAGTTAAACATTTTTGTTGGTTTCCATCAATTCTGATGTGGATTGCCAAAAAAATTATACCTATATTATCTTAAAATGGCAAGTCTTATCCAAACTTCATGTTATGTAGAAGTATTCAATGTAGGTACATACTCACTTTATCACCATACTTTATTCATTTGTGCACAGTTTACTTAGTTCTTGCCAGATAACCAGATTATGTATTGTTTTCATTAATTAGAGTGTGTATTGTATCACACCATTTGTAGATCGCTGTCAGATTATCCCTTAACAATTTCTGAAAATGACAGCATTCTAATATCTGTCCCACCGGACTGCCATAAGTTACCTATTCATAAATGTGTATTGGCTAACATCACATTATGCCTTGTATATACTGTGCGTACAAAGTTACATACATGTAACTTTGTTCACTGCTGAAGATGCTATAACTAACAGTGAACTATACAGAATGAAATTGTCATCCCCACTCAGAGTTGCTTTTCTTCTCTATTATTGGAAAATCATCAGTGGTTCCAATGGATTAATTCAAACGAGATATACTTGTAAAAGATTTCCCAGGTGGGATGTGCCATATAGCAGGTATGTACATGTAGAAGTTCCACTTCAAAAATCGTTCTACTTTTTCAGTTCAAAAATAATTATCAACATTTGTAACTATGCTGTCAAAATGCAACGGTATGTGCAATCTCCCCTGTCACCTTACAAATTCAAACACAGTGTGTCTGTGATATGCATAGCTCTTTCTGTATATCAGGGGGAAATGCTTGCAACATTCCATGAATATTTCATAAGTAGAATGGAAAGAAAACATTTCTGAATACACGGAAATTATTACGTAAATGATTTGACCACCACTCGATTTTAGAAACTTACTATAAAAAGATAATGCAGAGGGCCTTGAGGGATAAGCTTAAATGGCGAAAATTCCAAACTGTAACTCAACACACATATTTCATGAAAATGTAAATGAATACAGGCAAAGTGAAATATCCCATTGTTTTCTACAATGAATTACACTTATACTGGTATTATTCAATACTAAATTACTTCCCAAACACGCTTTCTAATGAGAATGAGTTAGTCCCACAAAATCACTCAACATGCGCCTCTCAAAATCTGTGGTTTAGCAGACGACATATTTTGAGCACGAAAGTAGTGCCACTGGAAAATGAACGAAAACACGCATAAAATTAGATAAATGGAAATGTAACTTAAACATATCAAACCTGCAACTATACGCGAACATTAAAAACACAGAAACCTGACACAGACACTCTAAATAAGGAAGTTCCAGACCTCTTTCTTGTAGTGTAAGAACTCTATTTTTTAATGTGTTAGCAAGACACAGAGCTGATGCTCAATTTTTTTCTGACTACACGACAGGACCATTAGTCCCTACGGGCCTACATCGCCCAGTGAAAAAACTTTCAGTCCTTTGAAATCCTTTGTCTGTCTGACAATAATAAACTTCATGAACAGTTGAAACACCAATTACTGTCTATAAGGTCACCCAATGATGAACAATATCACGAACCTACATGATGAAGCAAAATCCTCAGATGTGGCCTGGAGAATGTAGATATTGGACTCGTCATGAGAATTTCACATATTTAAAGAAATACCCATTTGGCTTACAAGGGATGGGAATTATAACACTGGGAATGTTACATTCATGTTCAGCAAAATAGAATTACTTTTCTCTGATTAAGAAACAAATTTCCATTTTTGTGAAAACAAAATCTTATTTTGAGATGCAAAAATGTGTCTCCATGATTCGCTAACACCACCAAAATCTTGTCGGTTCTTTGCCTATTTTGCAAGATCATTATAACCAAATTTCATGGAAATCAAACACGTTGTTCAGAAGATATGATATTACACATGTTTACCTGCATTCATGTCTATAGCGCCACCTGGTGACATCCAAATGCCACGAAAAACGAGCGGGTGAAATCTAAAGCCCTAGAGAGATGGCACATAAGTGTTCAATGGAAAAAACTTTAATCGTGAAAATGGTTATGGAGGTTTTGCTATTAAGTCAGATAAATGAGATTTTTCATTTAAATGGCAAATTGGTTCGCACCGAAAGGGAATTATCATGTCGGCAATCCTATGTTTATGCTTGGCAACCTAGAATAGAACAGTTTTTAAATATTTCTCCAAGTGAATTAGTAAATTTTCATTTCACGAAAAACTTTTTTTTTGAGATGCAAAAAACTTGTCTTTATAGTTATGCCAGCTACACCAAAACCTTTTCAGCACATTGACTATCCTTCAAGATCATTGTAATAAAATTTCAAAGAAATCAGACAAGCCGTTCAGATGAAATCGTCAGAGGAAGGTTTAGCTATGCTCTGACTACAACGCCACCTAGTGGTGAGCAGCGGGTATCGAAACACAACCAGACAAATTTCCCAGGACTAAGGAGATAGCACACAAAGTCTGACCTAAAAATATTTAATGGTTTCAGAGATATTCACTTTTAAAGTCGCGGCGGCAGCGGCGGAGCCATTTCTCATGAAAACATAAGAGCATCCACTTTGTCGAAATGCTCTAATTCACCATGAAAGACACACTAATCCATTATCCAGTTCAGCCGGCCTCATGCTGACACAATCTGTCTTTACCATTACTCAAACTTCTATAAAACTTTACCGTTATAAATGCCATAACGGTAAAGTAGTAATGTAAACGGTAAAAACAGGAATGTAACGGTAAAGACAAAAAAATTCTTGGTCAACTAACACAATTTTTTTAGAAAAAGGCAGCTTGAATTTCAACTAAAACTGGTTAGTTAAAAGAAAATGGTCTTGAATTCAGTGTCTTAATCGTTACCAATATGTCTTTTCCGTTATCACCTGAAAATAACAGACTAGAATGAGAACAACTTTTTCAGTGTCTTTACCGTTACCAATATATCTTTTCCGTTATCACCTGAAAATAACATGGACTAGAATGGGAACAACTTTTTCAGTGTCTTTACCGTTACCAATATATCTTTTCCGTTATCACCTGAAAATAACATGGACTAGAATGAGAACAACTTTTTCAGTGTCTTTACCGTTACCAATATATCTTTTCCGTTATCACCTGAAAATAACATGGACTAGAATGGGAACAACTTTTTCAGTGTCTTTACCGTTACCAATATATCTTTTCCGTTATCACCTGAAAATAACATGGACTAGAATGGGAACAACTTTTTCAGTGTCTTTACCGTTACCAATATATCTTTTCCGTTATCACCCGAAAATAACATGGACTTGAATGGGAACAACTTTTTCAGTGTCTTTACCGTTACCAATATATCTTTTCCGTTATCACCTGAAAATAACATTAGACTAGAATGAGAACAACTTTTTCAGTGTCTTAACCGTTACCAATATATCTTTTCCGTTATCACCTGAAAATAACATGGACTAGAATGAGAACAACTTTTTCAGTGTCTTTACCGTTACCAATATATCTTTTCCGTTATCACCTGAAAATAACATGGACTAGAATGAGAACAACTTTTTCAGTGTCTTTACCGTTACCAATATATCTTTTGCGTTATCACCTGAAAATAACATGGACTAGAATGGGAACAACTTTTTCAGTGTCTTTACCGTTACCAATATATCTTTTCCGTTATCACCTGAAAATAACATGGACTAGAATGGGAACAACTTTTTCAGTGTCTTTACCGTTACCAATATATCTTTGCCGTTATCACCTGAAAATAACATGGGCTAGCTAGAATGGGAAAAAACCTTTTTAGTCATTTTTGGGGGTTTAAGTACAGTGACTCTAGCTTGGCTGATAAGAAAACAGTCTTTGTGGTCTACAAGGTCTTGAATAATTCCATTTTGGTAGCCTAACTGCTCAAATTTAATTTTAGATTTGTCATTTTAACCCTTAATACTTGTACATTTTCATGAAAATGGCCCATATACGACGACAGCTAGGGCCGGATTGTGTCAGCAAATCATTCCCGGCTGTAGAAATTCCAAGTTTTCCAAGGAAAAAACATGGAAAAGACAACCCTGGAGAAACCCTGGAGTATTCGGACTGTTTTCCATAGTTTTTCCATCCTCTAAATCCAGGGTATGAAATTTTTTTTTGAGAAAGGCAGGATATCATAATCCAGGGTTTTATGGACAAGGCTTGACATTGTCCAGGGTTTCCATGGACGAGCTGGACATTGTTCAGGGTTTCCATGGACGAGGATGGACGTTGTCCAGGGTTTCCATGGACGAGGATTGATATCATCCAGGATTTCCATGGACGAGGCTGGACAATTATGTCCAGGGTTTTTATGGCGGGACAGCTTGTACAGCTTTTATCTTGTAGCACCAATGGAAAATATCCATCTATTTAAGAGTGGATTTATAGATAAACAACAACAACAACAGGATGATCATAACGCTTTTGTGAGCGTGTCGTGGCCGAATGGTTAGATTGTCTGACTCTGACCCGGAGTGCGACAGCTGGCGTGGGTTCGCGCCTCGCCAGTGACCGCTTCCATATATACTCGCCTATTCACAAGGCGCTGGACTGATTCATAGGTAAAATGGACTGATGGTGGAACTAGTTGCTAAGCTAGACCTTCGCCAGCGGAAGCACTTGGGGAATAAAGTACCCGGGTGTCTTTCAGTGATCACTATATAAATCCACTCACTGGTCAGAAAAAGGGACGGCTCTATATGTACAGTCAGGAGGTGTCAATGCACTGTAAATAAGTTACTTGCACAGCCTGCACAGCATGGGACCTCGACTGCTACTGACCCTGTCTCGACCACCCCAGCAAGCGGCGGGGTTACTGCAAGCTTCTAAATACCTCTGCAAGAGGGTGCTCCTAGAGAAAAGGATGGATTTCCGAACCAACAACAACATAACACACTCGGTTTGGTGTCTTAAACACTGTTGCATTGCATGGGTACTCTTCCCAGGTTGGTGGATGGCACACATTGATTTGCACAACTAATTACTTTGGACCATACGCGAAATAATGTGACGTCACAGAAATAGTGTCCCAGGTCTCCCGACTCTCCCCTACTGCCTAGTTCAACAAGCTGAACCCTGCTGACATTTAATTTTGTGATATTGACAATGCAGGGTTCAGCCGTTGAACCAAAATTTCCTATCGCAAAATTTTCGCCTCCCGACCTGGGTAACAGCGGGTGGATTTGCGCTTATAAAAAAGCAAATAATACCTACCGCTTTATGCTCGTTTGGATAGAATACGTATTTGTCTACTTCCCTGGCCATTTATTTTCTCTGTCCAGCTTCTTTCATTTCCATAAATGGCAAAAGAAAAAAATATCATCGCGGACGATCTTCCAAAAACGAAATCCGCCGCCATTTTGAAATGTCACTATGGTGGCACGAGACTAATTTGTAAATTCGGGATTGTAGACAGGAAGGTCAGAAACGGCTCATTCATAAGGCTGTCTGCATTATCTGCATTTAAATGTAAAATTGTAACTATCGATATCAAGCATAATGGAAGGCACATACTGAGAAAGGTAATTCATGGGATTTTTCATCTCCCTAAGCGACTGGGTCGACTGAGCGGATTCAGTTTTTCCGACTCTTGTAATCCTGAATTTAGAATAACCTCACGTGAGAGAATCAGGGTCACGTGACAGTGTTCGAAAATGGCGGCGGATTTCGTGTTTGGAAGATCGTCCGCGATAATATTTTTTTCTTTTGTCGTTTATGGAAATGAAAGGAGCTGGACAGAGAAAATAAATGGCCAAGGAAGTAGGCAAATACGTATTCTATCCAAACGAGCACAAAGCGGTAGGTATTATTGTTTTTTTTATGAGCGCAAGTCCACCCGCTGTTACCCAGGTCGGGAGGCGAAAATTTTGCGATAGGAAATTTCGGTTCAACGGCTGAACCCTGCATTGTCAATATCACAAAATTAAATGTCAGCAGGGTTCAGCTTGTTGAACTACCCTCCTGCCGTACCGGTCGCCGGTCGGTGGTAGTGTGCCCGGTTCTTACCGTATGATCAACTGGTTACCGTCTGACCGTATCATCTACTTTCTCAAGCATGAGAGAAAAAACAGCATTTTGGGAATATAGCACCATGTGATTTTGTCTTGTAGCACCAGTGAAAAATATCCATCTATTTAAGAGTGGATTTATAGATAAACAAGAACAACAACAACATGATCAAAACCCCCATTTTCGTTATCGAAACTACAAACCAGCAAGTTGACACGGCTTCGTTCGTTCCTACACTGTACAGTAGCTAACTTGGCTAACAAACCAGATGAAAATCATACAAAAGATGGACGCATAAAGGATTACTTACGCTATTACCGATATGTTTAAGTGATGCTACGCATTGTTGCCGGGAGAAATCTGAACGACTTGGAACAGTTTACCTGTGCTGCAGAATGGAAACTGCAACCATTCTTGTCGAGCCTCGTTTTCGTCCGCTTTTGCGCTAGACTCTCAAACTAGGTCTCCGACACACTCATGTTCCTTGTGCCATTCCAGTATGTATGGTTGGCCATCCCTGCCAGAATTCGTCATTTAGAGGCTGCCTCTAAATAATATATACCATGGTATAAAATGCCAAGCCTGCCATAATTCGTATTTAGAGGTTGCCTCTAATTATTTTGTACCATGGTATAAAATGCCGAGCCTGCCATAATTCCTATTTAGAGGATGCCTCTAAATCGCCAAGCCTGCCACAATTCGTATTTAGAGGTAGCTCCGGTGTAGCCTTGTTCCATACTACGGTGCGGTGGAAACCTTTGCGCGCCGGGGTCAAAGGTCAGTTCCGGTCACCTTTAGCGACGTACACCAAACAGAAGCGAGTATTTAAAATCCGTCACAGAGCTCTCGTCCAATCAGAAGCGAGTATTTTGACCCGGTGCATTATGGGACATATCCAAGATGGCGGTTCCAAAATGGCGGATCCAACATGGCGGCTCCAAAATGGCGGCGTATGAGAGCTTCTGGACATGGACCTGATAGAAGTCTGGAATGGTGGAACATTCGTAAACATTCGGGCACTTTTACATCCGGGGACTTTTACATCCGAAGAGACACGGAAGTGCCCGAACATGATATCAGCTAGCGTGCTATAAAAGGGAAGCGGTCTGGCCGTTTCATCAGACACTCTGTCAACCACCAAGATGTTCACTTGTACTACGTGCTCGAAATCATTCACTCGCCTGCACGACTTGCGCCGCCATGAGGCTACGAAGCACGAAGGAACCGCCCGGTATAACTGTACGATATGTACACTGTCGTTTCAGCGCCCGGATCATTTACAGCGCCACACACGTGCACGCCATGAAGAACCCAAGCGTCCATGCGAAGAATGTGATCGGCTTTTCAAACTGACCAGTCAGTTGCTGCGACACTAACGCACACGACACCCTGTTCCGCAGCCACGTTTGCAGGTAGAAGAGCCCGTAGGCATCAATATCGAGACAGAGGGAACTCCCACCCATCGCACGAGGGCCGATGATGATGTCGCCCTAATTCAACAGTCAAATCTCAATACAAGACCCTTCTTGGGCCAGATTTTGTACGACGTGGAGGGTAAAGTACACTTCGTGGACGAACCCATAAATGTTCCCAGCGATCTGTCACACGAAGACCATCCAGTGAGTGATATTTATCGGCGCCATTGGCCCATGATCCGGCACTGTTTCTACCGTCATCGCCCTATTCAAGATATCTACAATTTCCGACTGACTGACCTCACCCGTCTACGCAACTACGTGGAAGCCATCTTCAATGACCAAGCTACGTCCTTCAAATTAAATCTGGCGTTTGGTTATGTGCTGCAGCATAAGGACACAGACCAAGCCCGATATTTTTACCCGAGCAGTAATATCCGGGTATTTGACCAACCGTTTACCATCATTAACCGGGCGTCGCTAGAGGCGATGCTGGAGAAACTGGACACCGTGGATCCTCAGTCAGCCCAACAACGCCCCTAACACCAAGTGGGACAGTGGAGAGTGTGACCAGTCGCTATTACTTTTGCGTTACCAAGCCGGACCGGGAATCACCTCCCATCGGCTGAATGCGTCAATTATGCACTGATGAATACCATAACATTATCAGACAGCATTTAGAGAGAAAAGGTCTACATGTTGATCGCTGACTGTACGGAGGTGACCAAGAGACACGGATGTTACCGAAGATGTCACGGCTCGGCCCTCGACTTGGGGATAGTTGAACTGAGTGTGCTAAAAATAGATCACCAGCTAGCGTGCTAAAAAGGGAAGCGGCCTGGACGTTTCATCAGACACTCTGTCAACCACCAAGATGTTCACTTGCACAACTTGCCAGAAGCTGTTTACTCGTCTAGATAATTTACGACGCCACGAGGCCTCCACCCACAACGATGCTCAGTATACTTGTACAACCTGCGCACGGTCATTCAATCGGGAGGATCATTTACTGTGCCACGAACGCTCATTCCACGAGGGCGCGACGGAACAATGTAACGGTTGTGGTCAACTCTTCAAACGACCCAGTCAGTTGCTGCGACACCAACGGTTGATTCATGCCCCGTACCATGGCATGTGCGACAACTTCCCACTAAAGAGGGGCCGCGGAAGGTCAGACCCAGTGAAGATGAACCCGGAGAGACGAACGCCACTAGTGATGCGATGACGAAGAGCCTGCCTATACCCACGGTCCAGGAGGGCCTGGATATCCAGCCGGACCCCACCGTTACGGTTTCGAGTCATACGCCTGACAACATCGAACATTTTCTGGACGAGCCCATAAATGTTCCTAGCGATCTCTTACAGGGCGCCCATCCAGTGAGTGACATCTATCAGCGCCATTGGTCCATGATACGGCACTGTTTCCACCGTCATCGCCCTATTCAAGATATCTACAATTTCCGACTGACCGACCTCGCCCGTCTACGTAGCTACGTAGAAGCCATCTTCAAAGATCAAACTACGGCCTTCAAATTGAATCTGGCGTTTTGGTTATGTTGCAGCATAAGGAGACAGTCCAAGTCCGATGCTGCGAGCAGTAACATCAGGTATTTGACCAACCGTTTACCATCATTAACCGAGTGTCGCTAGAGACGATGCTGGAGGAAACTGAACACCGTGGATCCCTTGGAATGGGCCCAACAACAACGCCCCAACGCAAGTGGGTGGACGCGGTGATACCAATGTTACGTTCTTCGTGACCAAGCTGACCGACCAACCCATCGGGTGAATGTATTAACCCATGCACTGATAGATACTCAGAACGCACAAACAACTATCTGAGGATATGTTGCCTCAACGGTATCCTGGGCTGCCCGACGATGATTAGAATAAACGGTTCAAAGCGAACATGACCGAAGACGGAACTTTCTGAAATGGAGACTTCTGATTGGACAAGAATACATCTAACGGACAGGAACGGATATGACAGATGCAAATGGTGGCCTCTGATTGGACAAGAGTCTTCTTGAATTGTAACACCAAGTGGATAGTGGAGATAATGACCAATGTTGCGATCTTCGTGGTTAAACTGACCACCACCTCCATCGGATGAAAGTATTCACCCACGCACTGATAGATACTCAGAATGTGCAAACAACTATCTGAGGATATGTTGCCTCAACGGTATCCTGGCCTGCCCGACGATGATTAGAATAAACGGTTCAGATGGCACTTTCTGAAATGGAGACTTCTGATTGGACAAGAATACATCTAACGGACAGGAACGAATATGAAACATGCAAATGGTGGCCTCTGATTGGATAAGAATCTTCTTGAATTGTAAATATACCCAACGCGGCTCCCCCAGCGTGGGTATGATGCTCTTTATTGGGGAGGATGGCTATATGAAAAAAAACTTCTTGTTGTTGTTGTTCTCTCATGTGTCATCCTTGTTGTTGTTGCTGTTGTTGTTCTCTCTCCGGTCTATATCATGGCGTTATGTTAGAGTGTTAAGGTGTAACGACGGGCGTTGACGGGCATCACTGCATTTCGAAGAATTAGTGACAATTCCATGGAATATCAGAGCTTCTGAGCTATTTCACCAGGGCGTTGAAGCATTAAGAATGGTGTTGGTGGGCGTTGCTACAAGATGACACCTCACACGGTCCATTTGGACCGCGGATGGTCCATCTCTACACCAAATAACATCCTTCACTGCTAAAAAATGCCCACTTTCGCTACAACTTGTACTAATGACGTCACCAATGACGTCACAGATGCTATAAATATCCCTGAAATCAGGGTCTATACTCCGAGAGCTACAACATGACACCCCACACGACGCATTCGCAACGCGGATGGTCCATCTCTACACCAAATACCTTCCTGCACTGCCCCAAAAGGCTCACTTTCGCTAATACTCCTACTGATGACGTCATCGATGACGTCACAGATGCTTCGGACATGCCTCAATTCGGAATGTACACGCCGAGAGCTACAAAATGACACCTCACACGACGCATTCGGACTAAGGATGGTGCATCTCTACACCAAACTCACCCTCACGCACCCACAAAATGTCCACTTTCGCTACTACTCGTACCGATGACGTCATCAATGACGTCACAGATGACGCGGACACCCCTCAAATCGGAATGTACACCCCGAGAACTACAAGATGACACCTTCCAGGACGCATTCGAACCGTGAATAGCCCATCTCGACCCCAAATACCTTCATGTACTGCCCGAAAATGTCCACTTTCGCTACTACTCGTACCGATGACGTCACCGATGACGTCACAGATGACGCGAACATCCCTCAAATCGGAATGTACACCCCGAGAACTACAAGATGACACCTTCCAGGACGCATTCGAACCGTGAATAGCCCATCGCGATCCCAAATACCTTCATGTACTGCCCGAAAATGTCCACTTTCGCTACTACTCGTACCGATGACGTCACCGATGACGTCACAGATGACGCGAACATCCCTCAAATCGGAATGTACACCACGAGAACTACAAGATGACACCTTCCAGGACGCATTCGAACCGTGAATAGCCCATCTCGATCCCAAATACCTTCATGTACTGCCCGAAAATGGCCACTTTACTTACTACAACCAACTGCGCCTGCGCAGATTGACGCGACTTGCATTCAAAAACACGCCATTCTGACTCTACCGGATAGTGGAGATAATGACCAATGTTGCGTTCTTCGTGGTTAAACTGACCACCACCTCCATCGGATGAAAGTATTCACCCATGCACTGATAGATACTCAGAATGCGCAAACAACTATCTGAGGATATGTTGCCTCAACGGTATCCTGGCCTGCCCGACGATGATTAGAATAAACGGTTCAGATGGCACTTTCTGAAATGGAGACTTCTGATTGGACAAGAATACATCTAACGGACAGGAACGAATATGAAACATGCAAATGGTGGTCTCTGATTGGATAAGAATCTTCTTGAATTGTAAATATACCCAACGCGGCTCCCCCAGTGTGGATTTGATGTAACATTGGGGAAAATAAACTATATGAAAAAAACTTCTTGTTGTTGTTGTTCTCTCATGTGTCATCCTTGTTGTTGTTGCTGTTGTTGTTCTCTCTCTGGTCTATATCATGGCGTTATGTTAGAGTGTTAAGGTGTAACGACGGGCGTTGACGGGCATCACCGCATTTCGAAGAATTAGTGACAATTCCATGGAATATCAGAGCTTCTGAGCTATTTCACCAGGGCGTTGAAGCATTAAGAATGGTGTTGGTGGGCGTTGCTACAAGATGACACCTCACACGGTCCATTTGGACCGCGGATGGTCCATCTCTACACCAAATAACATCCTTCACTGCTAAAAAAGGCCCACTTTCGCTACAACTTGTACTAATGACGTCACCAATGACGTCACAGATGCTATAAATATCCCTGAAATCAGGGTCTATACTCCGAGAGCTACAACATGATACCCCACACGACGCATTCGCAACGCGGATGGTCCATCTCTACACCAAATACCTTCCTGCACTGCCCCAAAAGGCTCACTTTCGCTAATACTCCTACTGATGACGTCATCGATGACGTCACAGATGCTTCGGACATGCCTCAATTCGGAATGTACACCCCGAGAGCTACAAAATGACACCTCACACGACGCATTCGGACTAAGGATGGTGCATCTCTACACCAAACTCACCTCACGCACCCACAAAATGTCCACTTTCGCTACTACTCGTACCGATGACGTCATCAATGACGTCACAGATGACGCGGACATCCCTCAAATCGGAATGTACACCCCGAGAACTACAAGATGACACCTTCCAGGACGCATTCGAACCGTGAATAGCCCATCTCGACCCCAAATACCTTCATGTACTGCCCGAAAATGTCCACTTTCGCTACTACTCGTACCGATGACGTCACCGATGACGTCACAGATGACGCGAACATCCCTCAAATCGGAATGTACACCCCGAGAACTACAAGATGACACCTTCCAGGACGCATTCGAACCGTGAATAGCCCATCTCGATCCCAAATACCTTCATGTACTGCCCGAAAATGGCCACTTTACTTACTACAACCAACTGCGCCTGCGCAGATTGACGCGACTTGCATTCAAAAACACGCCATTCTGACTCTACCCCACACAAGCTTCACTTTGACACCCTCCACGACCCATTCGGACCCATAGCGGTCCATCTCTACCCCAAACACCTTCATGTACTGCCCCAAAATGGCCACTTTACTTAATACAACCAACTGCGCATGCGCAGATTGACGCGACTTGCATTCAAAAACACACCATTCTGACTCTACCCCACACAAGCTTCACTTTGACACCTCACACGACCCATTCGAACCGTGATTAGCCCATCTCTAACCCAAACACACCCCTACATAGCACCCAAAATGCCTGTTTTCTATACTACGGCCAGACTGCGCATGCGCAGACTATTGAACACGGACGAACCATTAGCCCAGTCGGATGCTGCTGCACGAGAGCTTGAAAATAAGACCTCACTCGACCCCATTGGACCACCAGGGACTCACCTAGACTCCAACATGTCCACCCCGTATGGCCCTATACACCCATAGCCATGCAGTATAGGCCTATGGGTGCCTACCCTACTTCGTAGGTCCTGTGATGTTAGTCACACTGCCATGTATCATTTGGTAAACTTTCCATTATAAATGAATTTGATAGCCCCAATACTGTGGAGTGTCAAAGTGTACTTGCTGTGATTGAATTATTACAGTAAACAATACCTCAAATTATAGAATGTGAAAATATTATTCATGTAGTCTTTTTTTTTTTTAAATCTGGAGTTGGATTCCTTAACTTTATACAGATGTAAAAATAATGCCAGACAGCTTTTTAGACACATCACCTGAGGATTCCAAGTTGAAATCTGCCAAAGTGGTCCTGGTGACAGCCGAGTGTAGTAAATCTGGTATCAAGAATGCAGTGGATTTTGTTGTGAATGAGGGAGAAGGTACGTTTGAATGGTTCTACGATGAGTTTGACCCAACATTTTGAAATAAAACAAATGCTGTGAATTATTTGTGGTGTCTGATTTGCATTGTAAAATTGGACCGTGAATTTGAAACTGTAAACTTGGAACTGATGACCGGGACACTTCTTATCATGTTTGTTTTGACGAGACTAAGAAAACGAGACCCCACAACCTATACCGCAAATGTGGAGAAGTAGGTTTCCCAGGATGGTACTATACCTCCCATACCCCATATAGGCATTTTCCCGTAATTTAGAATAAAGTCCGTATTCCGTATTTTTTCAGGAAAATTTTTACATACGCCCACCCTGGAACTAGGGGGAGATAACTCTATTGACAGGCGAGCCCCGTTAAGCCCGGCGACCTATATACCACCCATACCCCATATAGGCATTTTCCCAGGTTTTTCGATAAAGTCCGTTTTCCGTTTTGTTTTTTTCAGGAAAAATTTTACATGCACCCACCCCATTGCCTGAATGCCTCTTCACCTAGGCTTCACTTTGATACCTCACTCGACCCCATTGGACCATTAGGGGCTCCCCTAGCTCCAACACGTCTATTTCCATACCCTTGGGCCACCGCGCATGCGCAGAATGACCCTAATTTAACCCCACACCCAGCCCATCAGATGCCCCTTCACGAATGCTTCACATCGATACCTCACTCGACCCCATTGGTCCATTAGGGCTTCCCTAGATGCCAAAACGTCTATTTTCATACCCTTCGGCCACCGCGCATGCGCAGAATGACCCTAATTTAACCCCACACCCAGTCCATCAGATGCCCCTTCACATAAGCTTCACATCGATACCTCACTCGACCCCATTGGTAAATTAGGGGCTTCCCTAGATGCCAAAACGTCTATTTTCATACCCTTCGGCCACCGCGCATGCGCAGAATGACCCTAATTCAACCCCACACCCAGTCCATTAGATGCCCCTTCATGAATGCTTCACTTTGATACCTCACTCGATCCCATCGGTCCACTAGGGGCTTCCTAGCTGCAAAACGTCTATTTTCATACCCTTGGGCCACCGCGCATGCGCAGAATGACCCTAATTCAACCCCACACCCAGTCCATCAGATGCCCCTTCATGAATGCTTCACTTTGATACCTCACTCGACCCCATCGGTCCACTAGGGGCTCCCCTAGCTCCAAAAAGGCTATTTTCATACCCTTCGGCCACCGCGCATGCGCAGAAGGCCGATATGTCAACCCCTCACCCAGCCCATTAGATGCCCCTTCACCTAAGCTTCACTTTGATACCTCACTCGACCCCATCGGACCATTTTATCTAGGGACTACTTTTTCTCCGCGGAAGCTTTTTCCCGAGACCGAATCACCGCCAAAACCACGGCCAAACCGCATCACCGCGCATGAATACATTTTTTTTTTTTTTTTTTTTTTTGCCGGAACTTTTTTTTTTCTGCCGGAACTATGCACTCATTGACCTTTGGTGTCCCTCCCGGTTCCTCCTTAATATGCAAATTTCTGAGGTCAACTTAACTTTAAATACGTGTTGTATACTACTAGTACCACACGGAACATGACTAGACAGTACTACATGGTAACTGAACAGTAACCAACCTGTTACTGCGCGGTACCTCTCAGTTACCTCTTGGAACCAGGATGTTGCTAACTGACTTGTACTGCTCAGTTCAGTTCTGCTCAAGATCTGCTGCTGCGAGAAATTATCACACGATTTTCTGTTAATTTATTATCAACACACGCATGGCACTATCAGGTCATATCGTACGCTTGCCAGGACGATTTTTCTTAAAACTAAATCCACTCGTAGCCTAATATGAATGAAAGGGATGTGTATTATTGAGGTTTAAAGATTCATTTCTCATTATTACAAATAATTTGACTTGTTTGCATCCTTTTTTGTATTTCCCAGCTTCTTTTGCATCATCTGAAAGCGGAAAAGCAATAATGTCTTTTGTATTGCTTCACCTCTATCCATTCTCATGGCATCAGATTGTATATCCCCTATTGTCATATATACCCTCTGATGTCAAAGTGGGGCTATTGCGGCGCGCAGCTTCTCTGCGCATGGCTCTCGCCCAATCAACAGCCTCCGTTACTAAATAAAGCGAACTTGTTGAGATTACCGAATGGGGCCGATGATTTCCGAAAAGCTCAGCATGACTTCGGCAAGCCAATCAACATAGTCGTTGTATATCGACGAGAACGAACAGCGGCAAATCTTTGAGGGGCGTCCTGGTTAAAAAACCGGACTGGTATTTGTGATCTGTCAGTTAACTGCTATCATGAACGAGCAAGTAAATGTACTTCGAACCCTGGGAATTACTGCCACATATCTTGGACCTGGCGATTGCGACAGAGAAAACTACAGGAGGGATCTTATTCATTTGTATTCTCAAGCCTCGAATTACTGTTAAACCAGGAAGAGAACCCCGATTTGCTAATTAAACACGGGGAAAGCACGGCAGCTATTGTCGCCGACGTGGCTCATGCGGTGATTCGATGCATGGTAAGTTTATAAACAGATAAATTATAATAATAAAATAATAATAATAAATTATAATATAATTTTAAATATAATACTGAAAATTGGGATAATACTGTTATTGTCATTTTTTAATTCAAAGCCAATTTATTTGATAAACATTTTTAAGTTTGAGCAAATTTAAATAAGTTAGTTTGATAAAAAATTGCCATTTGAAAAAAAACTGAATCAATTATTGAATTAAATTCCAGTTGCTAAACTGAAATCCGTTATTTACAGACAAAATCTTAATATTATTTATGGTTATAACCAGGGAAACACATTTAACTGCAGATATATTATTATTTAATATTTAGTACTATGAGGAAATTATGCCAATGATGTGTTCCGATGCATATTTCTCGTCCACCTCCTCTACTGATTGTTTTTATTACTTACTTGTTGCACATAAATACATAATAATATATACCTCGCTGAGGTTCAGATGGGTAATTTTGGCTGAGTAATTTTTTCAATATTATTTTTTGTGTTGACTTTGATTTGTGTTGTGTTATCCTTCACATTCACTTTCGTTCGGGATGGGTGCTGAGTTTGCAGACTATATGGGAATTATAAGAGCACCTAAGAAACTAAGGCCCTATAATCTAAGGTATTCCTGCATATGTCAGGTTTATGTAACTGATACATTTAACATCAACTTTATATGTTTTGAGTATACCTCTCAGATATTCCAGACACTTGCATGAATCTTCGCAAATTTAGTAGGCCTACCACAATGCACTTCTACATCTATCAAATAGACCTGGAGCTTTATCTTCTCCAAGACATTATTATTCATCCTCATAACAGGGGTCCGCAGTCGAATTTGGTCTCCGGAGCTGGATGAAACAGTCTACTGGGGAAACTGATGTTTCGACTGGTCAATTCTCGATTTGAAAAGGGGACCTTCCAAACGGTCACAGACCCGCAAAACAAGAGTTTTGGGGTGTGTGGGCGGTGGTATTAGGGTGAACTGTCGAAATATGGGGCCTCTATATATCACCCCATGTTTTATATAAATCCACAGCATGTGGTTATATATAGAGACCCCATATTTCGACGCTTCACTCTAATACCACCACTAATTATCATTAATTATCCAACTGGTTTCAGGTGATTGCAAGA
Source organism: Hanleya hanleyi (assembly GCA_036873755.1). Lineage (NCBI taxonomy): Eukaryota > Metazoa > Mollusca > Polyplacophora > Lepidopleurida > Hanleyidae > Hanleya > Hanleya hanleyi. The sequence continues at coordinate 30,834 of JAVTVY010011597.1, forward strand.
TTTCGGTTTGTTTTTATGCCTATAGGAATGGTGTGGTGTGCACATACTGATGTACATGTATGGGCGACTTTTTTACCATGTCTGGAATTCTGCTTACAGTGATATCAGAACAGAATTGGTAGGTGTTATCTGATTTATATACAGCACTATGATAGGGAGATAGAATGCTCGTGTTATTCGCAATATATCGTGATACTGACTAGAATGGTGGCTGTACTGATCTGGCCTGTTACGCCATAGAGCAGATCCGCTACAATTGGGTGGTATATTGGTAGTGTCTATGTATGTCTTAGACGGTAACAAGGGCGTAGGCAAGGGGGGGCTTGGGGGGGCTTGAGCCCCCCCAAATTTTGACGGCCGGCAAAAAAAAAAAAAGAACAAAACAAACAAACAAACGAAAAAAGGAAAGAAAGAAAGAAAAAGAAACCTAACATAGCATATAAGATCACGTATCTTATTCAATTATTATTGATTGAAGCTGATTGATTGAAGCTTTATTCACCAGATATGAATATATAAATATTTGAACATAGAATATATGACATTTTTATCGTGGCAGGAGTAAAACCCCGAAGGGCTTGTTTTATCCCATAGTAATAGTAATGTTAATTAGTACAGCGAGAGTACAATATGAGAAAGTTAGCGTTGAATAAAGACAACATATTATACAGTGACATATATACAAGCAGTATTCTGGAACTAGTTAGCATGATACTCAATTAGAAGCATAGTTACTTATATTTTGCCAAGGACTCTACAAAATAATCAAGGCTATAAAGACTTCTTAGCACAAATATATATAACGATGTACAGAAACTTATAAAAATATAATAATTACAAAGATAATTGATGCATAAGGTATGTAGTAATTTCCCTCTTAAATAGTGATTTGGAGGAGATTGCTTTGAGATCAGTTGGCAGAGTGTTCCATAGACGTGGACCTTTTAATTTAACAGTGTGGAATGTTAGTTGTGAGTGACATAAATGTCGGTATAGGTTCATATGAGAATTACGGGTTGGATATTGATGTATTGCTGATTGCCTCACGAAATAGTAACGATACAAAGTAGGAAGAAAAGCAGAGTGGTGTATAAATTTGTGACAGAATAATAAATTACAATAGTCATTCAATTTAGATATAGGAAGTATTTTCATTTCTTTGAAGAGCGGTGCAGTATGTGTATGTTTGTCGCTTAGAGTAATGATTCTGATAAGTCGTTTTTGTAAGAGGACCAACCCTTGAAGGTGCGATGGATAGGTATTCGCCCATACTATGCTGCAGTAAGTAATATAAGAACAGAATAGTGTGTAGTATCAACGTCTTCTTATTAAGACAGTGTTTAATATGATTTATTACACCAACATTTCTCGAGAGTTTGGAGCACAAGTAATCAATATGTGTTTGCCAGCTTAGTTTATCATTAAAATATATACCGAGAAATTTAAAAATGTTGACACGACCAATCTCTTGTTCAGATAGAATAAGTTTCGGAAAGGTTGGTGCAATAGTTCGACTAGGTTTAACAATCATGAATTTTGTCTTTTGAATATTGAGTGATAGTTTATTGCAGGAGAGCCAATCTTTAAGTTTAGTTACTTACAGGAGAAGTAAACTTATCGCCGCCAGTGCATACCATTAGGCCTAAAATAAGATTGCAATTGATCAGTGATCAAAGCCATAGATTGACGATTTCGGGCTTCAATCGAGAATGGAATAGTGTGCTCCAAATCCAATCAAATGCCGCCTATTTGGACAAAAAACATCAAAACTTCCGATGAGGAGAATTTTTCGTAACTTTTTCACTACAAACTTATTTTGTTTTTCAATTGAGATCCCAGTACTTCTTTATTCACAAACAAGAGATATACAAACTCTCAACTACTTTTCATAAAGAAACCCTAGAAATAAACCTACTGTCTTTCCCAGATAGTAAATCCCAGACGTTTTTGGTGATATTTCGGAGAAAATTTATCGTACAACATTGAAACTTCACACAGTATATAAACTAAAAAGCCCGAATTGTATTTCTGTCTTTCATTAAAATTTGTTGAGAACTGACCAAAGTCACCGATACCTACCATGTTATTTTGGGGCCACGATAACTTTGATCTGCCATTGTTAAAACATGCGAGCTTGACGTAAAAAGTCAAAAATATCTCACAAATTTCCCATCTAATTTTTGTTTTCGCGATTTATTGAGAACTACTGGAGGGGAATAAATTTAGTATTTTTTTATCTACTGTGTGAAGTTTCAATGTTGTCGGATAAATTGTCCCAGAAATATCGTCGGAAACGTCAGAGACGAAACGTGCTCAGACACGCGCTGCTATCGGGGCACGACAGTATTGTCTAAGGATTAACTTGAAATATAGTGCAAACCTGAGACTGAATGATCACTTCAGCTTGTATATCATTGCAGTGATCGTCTTTGTTATGAGACATTTTGGGATAAATCAAAGTTCAGTTGTTACAACGTTATACTACTCAGATGCTCCCATAGAGTGCCAATTTACCATCAAGTTTCAAAAAAAATTCTTAAGCTGCGAGGGGGGATACCCCCCTCTCCGACTCTCCCCCTCTCAAGCCCCCCCAAATCTGACAACTTGTCTACGCCCTTGGGTAAAGGAATGGTACTAAATGTATCACACGTGCTCTCGAGAATTTTATCACGGTCTGCGGTCTCCAAACCTAGCACTGGTGTTGCGATATTTGTCTGTCTTCCATAGCAGCCATATCTCAAAATAAAATCAATGTACGGGTCCTGTCAATTTATTTACTTAGTATTACAATCTATATACAATAACAACTCCAGTGCATTTTCTTTATAATTTTCAGAATACGCCATTGGTATTCCGATTTCAAATTTACGATTTTCCGATGGTTTAATGTAACTAGAAGATGATCCTAGACCATGTTATCAACTGTTCTCGCCTGAAACTTCGGACCATTCAGAACTATATACTAAACCATGACCATCATGCCAAGAAGAAACACCGCCGTCGGAACTTTCGACCATTTCTTTGAATTTTGCGTCAGAAATTCCTGGTTTCGTCTGAAGAAGACCCAGAAACATCTTGCATTCCAGCGTCGCCACTGGATGAATTCGTGTCGCTAACGGACGAGCTCGTGTCGTCAACGGATGGGCTCGTGTCGCCAGACTCCTCAGCCTCTCCGAAGCAATCACTTCGTTCAGATGATGACCCTGAATTACTTTCTGAACCGTCTTTATGTGAACTCTCGGAGAATTCTTCTGAACTATCACGAGGAAACCCGATCAGCCATTCCGAAAGCCCGGGAGTCGCTGTTGTCGGCTCTACCTGAAAATATATATGTTAGATTCGACATGTTATGCTGACTCTATATCGATCGCATAATCCATGATGACAGATATAGGTTGCGGCATATCTATATTTTGCATGGGATTCTTCAAGCGGGATTGTTCTTAGGAGTATAAAAAGGTTCTTCATCAAAGCAAAGCGTATACATATGTTTTCAGAGGGTTGTTTATGGAACCGTTCATCTTGACGAACTCGTTTCTCTGAGAGTGTAGCAACAGTGTCCGCATTGGTAAATGTTGATGACCAGAATGCAGTTTTGATAATTCTAAATACTATAATTAATTCATTAATTCTTCCTCTCATGTAAATGATGGAATCTACTTTGGCCGCTGTTGCCTTATACTATTCATTGTACCGTACATGCTTTTATATTACCTCGGTGCCATTATCGTAACATAAACACACAGTAGAGTTGAAGAAGAAGTGCTCAAAAATCCACCAGGTGTTGTTTGGTTCGAGTGTTGTGTTCCAGAACAGATTGTACTTCGCATGCGTACTGTTGATCCAATAGGAGTCGTTGGCGCACCCACTTCCCGTACAGGGGCCATGTTTGTCGTTACAGAGATGACCGCATGTGGTCATCACGTCGTCCAAGGGGTACAGACGTCCATGACGTTCACAGTCGTTATCACAATAGCATAAAGAAGTCTCACACCAGGCATTCATGTAATTACGGTTATAACATTGTTGACCACATATCTCCGGATCACAGGAGTCAACTTTATATTCTGTAGAATTCAAAATAAAAAAAACATGAAAAACAAGAAAGATCGAACATAGATTATTCGGCTGAAAATGTATTATCCGTACACGACGAGAATCGCTATGCAATTAACTGTCCATTGTTTGATGAATGCATCTTTTAATCAATAAACCATCTTTCTCCAAAAGGAAAACGGTCCTACTGGACGTCGGAGTGTTCCAAAGAAAGCAGATTTCTGTCTTTTTTTTTATCTCCGATAAGTACATCAAAAACTATTGGCAACATGGTGCCACATTTTTACGGGTCACAATGCATTTTGGGCGGGCGCTATTTTGGGCACTTCGTGCCGTTACACGTGCAGTGTTCACGGATATGGACAATTTTACACGTTTGAAAAGGAAGTTCAAACTCCTGATATTCAGAATTTCAGCCATCTAGTCCATTTATTTCTGACGAAAAATCTAAATAGAAATCAAAGGTTTTTGCCTCAAATTTGAACAGGGAATTCAATTTCCTGGGCGTACAAACGTACCAAATGTGTGTAAAATATCTTGTATTTATCAATGAGATACTCTTCTTGAATTCTATGAATCCATTTTGGCAATTGGCACCATGTGACTTAAAATTCGAAAACGCCTGTTTTTCTGGAATTAGCTTAACAAATATTTCGAAAGTGACAATATTTTGAAGAGGCGAGTTTCATCTCAGCATCGCGAATAATTAGGAAAATTACCATGAGGTGCATGAGGTGCATGAGGAATTTGTAACATGAGTGACTCTGCCCTCCATGCATCGTCAATGGAACTGCTGATTTGTTGGCGACATGGGGTACCTGAAATATCCTCTGATTTTTCGTGATAAAAATTATTTTAACTACAAAAACAAATACCAATGAAATAAACAGTGTATAAATCAAGCTATTCGATTCCGAAGTGTCCAAAATAGCACCCTCAAGGCATGGTACTGCTGACATGTTAATTCTGTTGGTTTGTCAATGCTCTGAACGCGCCGATGGAGGCGCCGATAAACATTAAAAAAAATATGTCAAAGATCAGTTCTGAGTAACAGATGCCTAATGCCAAGTTTGGTCCCAAAATATCGATCACCTTGGAAGTTACAAGAGAATAAACCCTAAAAAACGTCCAAAATAGCACTGCGATCCGTAGTCCTTCAAGAAACATATATGTCCATATATGGATTCATGAACAGGAGAGACCTTGTGTCATCTATTCAGTGAGAAAGGGTTTTGCGTCCGAAATGGCTCGCGTATTTCAATAAACAACACATGTTTTACGCCGTAAGTTGTGTCTCAGTCTGACGGAGCTTATGTGGCGGTCGTGTGTTCTCAGTCAGGATATTAGGCAGGCCTGTGTTCTCAGATTGGATATTAGGCAGGCCTGTGTTCTCAGTCTGGATATTAGGCAGGCCTGTGTTCTCAGTTTGGATATTAGGCAGGCCTGTGTTCTCAGTTTGGATATTAGGCAGGCCTGTGTTCTCAGTCTGGATATTAGGCAGGCCTGTGTTCTCAGTCTGGATATTAGGCAGGCCTGTGTTCTCAGTTTGGATATTAGGCAGGCCTGTGTTCTCAGTTGGATATTAGGCAGGCCTGTGTTCTCAGTTTGGATATTAGGCAGGCCTGTGTTTGCAGTTGGATATTAGGCAGGCCTGTGTTCTCAGTTTGGATATTAGGCAGGCCTGTATTCTCAGTTGGATATTAGGCAGGCCTGTGTTCTCAGTTTAGCGGATATTAGGCAGGCATGTGTTCTCAGTTTGGATATTAGGCAGGCCTGTGTTCAGTTTGGATATTAGGCAGGCATGTGTTCTCAGTTTGGATATTAGGCGGGCCTGTGTTCTCAGTCTGGATATTAGGCAGGCCTGTGTGTTCTCAGTTTGGATATTAGGCAGACCTGTGTGCTCAGTTTTGGATATTAGGCAGACCTGTGTTCTCAGTTTGGATATTAGGCAGGCCTGTGTTCTCAGTTTTGGATATTAGAGCAGGCCTGTGTTCTCAGTTTGGATATTAGGCAGGCCTGTGTTCTCAGTTTGGATATTAAGGCGAGGCCTGTGTTCTCAGTTTGGATATTAGGCAGGCCTGTATTCTCCCAGTTTGGATAGGCAGGCCTGTGTTCTCAGTTTGGATATTAGGCAGGCATGTGTTCTCAGTTTGGATATTAGGCAGGCCTGTGTTCTCAGTTTGGATATTAGGCAGGCATGTGTTCTCAGTTTGGATATTAGGCGGGCCTGTGTCCTCAGTCTGGATATTAGGCAGGCCTGTGTTCTCGGGGTTTGGTTGTTAGGCAGGCCTGTGTGTGCTCAGTTTGTGGATATTAGGCAGGCCTGTGTTCTCAGTTTGGATATTAGGCAGGCCTGTGTTCTCAGTTTGGATATTAGGCAGGCATGTGTTCTCAGTTTGGATATTAGGCAGGCCTGTGTTCTCAGTTTGGATATTAGGCAGGCCTGTGTTCTCAGTCTGGATATTAGGCAGGCCTGTGTGCTCAGTCTGGATATTAGGCACGCCTGTGTTCTCAGTTTGGATATTAGGCAGGCCTGTGTTCTCAGTTTGGATATTAGGCAGGCCTGTGTTCTCAGTTTGGATATTAGGCAGGCCTGTGTTCTCAGTCTGGATATTAGGCAGGCCTGTGTTCTCAGTCTGGATATTAGGCAGGCCTGTGTTCTCAGTTTGGATATTAGGCAGGCCTGTGTTCTCAGTTGGATATTAGGCAGGCCTGTGTTCTCAGTTTGGATATTAGGCAGGCCTGTGTTCTCAGTTGGATATTAGGCAGGCCTGTGTTCTCAGTTGGATATTAGGCAGGCTTGTGTTCTCAGTATGGATATTAGGCAGGCCTGTGTTCTCGGTCTGGATATTAGGCAGGCCTGTGTGCTCAGTCTGGATATTAGGCACGCCTGTGTTCTCAGTTTGGATATTAGGCAGGCCTGTGTTCTCAGTTTGGATATTAGGCAGGCCTGTGTTCTCAGTTTGGATATTAGGCAGGCCTGTGTTCTCAGTCTGGATATTAGGCAGGCCTGTGTTCTCAGTCTGGATATTAGGCAGGCCTGTGTTCTCAGTTTGGATATTAGGCAGGCCTGTGTTCTCAGTTGGATATTAGGCAGGCCTGTGTTCTCAGTTTGGATATTAGGCAGGCCTGTGTTCTCAGTTGGATATTAGGCAGGCCTGTGTTCTCAGTTGGATATTAGGCAGGCTTGTGTTCTCAGTATGGATATTAGGCAGGCCTGTGTTCTCGGTTTGGATATTAGGCAGGCCTGTGTTCTCGGATCTGGATATTAGGCAGGCCTGTGTTCTCAGTTTGGATATTAGGCAGGCCTGTGTTCTCGGATTTTGGATATTAGGCAGGCCTGTGTGCTCAGTCTGGATAGTATTAGGCAGGCCTGTGTTCTCAGTTTGGATAGGCAGGCCTGTGTTCTCGGATTGGATATTAGATAGGCAGGCATGTGTTCTCAGTTTGGATATTAGGCAGGCCTGTGTTCTCAGTTTGGATATTAGGCAGGCCTGTGTTCTCAGTTTGGATATTAGGCAGGCCTGTGTTCTCAGTTTGGATATTAGGCAGGCCTGTGTTCTCAGTTTGGATATTAGGCAGGCATGTGTTCTCAGTTTGGATATTAGGCAGGCCTGTGTTCTCAGTTTGGATATTAGGCAGGCCTGTGTTCTCAGTTTGGATATTAGGCAGGCCTGTGTTCTCAGTCTGGATATTAGGCAGGCCTGTGTTCTCAGTCTGGATATTAGGCAGGCCTGTGTTCTCAGTTTGGATATTAGGCAGGCCTGTGTTCTCAGTTGGATATTAGGCAGGCCTGTGTTCTCAGTTTGGATATTAGGCAGGCCTGTGTTCTCAGTTGGATATTAGGCAGGCCTGTGTTCTCAGTTGGATATTAGGCAGGCTTGTGTTCTCAGTATGGATATTAGGCAGGCCTGTGTTCTCGGTTTGGATATTAGGCAGGCCTGTGTTCTCAGTCTGGATATTAGGCAGTCCTGTGTTCTCGGTTTGGATATTAGGCAGGCCTGTGTTCTCAGTCTGGATATTAGGCAGGCCTGTGTTCTCAGTTTGGATATTAGGCAGGCATGTGTTCTCAGTTTGGATATTAGGCAGGCCTGTGTTCTCAGTTTGGATATTAGGCAGGCATGTGTTCTCAGTTTGGATATTAGGCAGGCCTGTGTTGCTCAGTCTGGATATTAGGCAGGCCTGTGTTCTCAGTTTGGATATTAGCAGGTCTGTGTTCTCAGTTTGGATATTAGGCAAGGGGCCTGTGTCTTCAGTTTGGATATTAGGCAGGCCTGTGTTCTCAGTCTGATATTAGGCAGGCCTGTGTTCTCAGTCTGGATATTAGGCAGGGGCCTGTGTTCTCAGTTTGGATATTAGGCAGGCCTGTGTTCTCAGTTTGGATATTAGGCAGGCCTGTGTTCTCAGTCTGGATATTAGGCAGGCCTGTGTTCTCAGTTTGGATATTAGGCAGGCCTGTGTTCTCAGTTTGGATATTAGGCAGGCCTGTGTGCTCAGTCTGGATATTAGGCAGGCCTGTGTTCTCAGTTTGGATATTAGGCAGGCCTGTGTTCTCAGTTTGGATATTAGGCAGGCATGTGTTCTCAGTTTGGATATTAGGCAGGCCTGTGTTCTCAGTTTGGATATTAGGCAGGCCTGTGTTCTCAGTTTGGATATTAGGCAGGCCTGTGTTCTCAGTCTGGATATTAGGCAGGCCTGTGTTCTCAGTCTGGATATTAGGCAGGCCTGTGTTCTCAGTTTGAATATTAGGCAGGCCTGTGTTCTCAGTTTGGATATTAGGCAGGCCTGTGTTCTCAGTTTGGATATTAGGCAGGCCTCTGTTCTCAGTTTGGATATCAGGCAGGCCTGTGTTCTCAGTTTGGATATTAGGCAGGCCTGTGTTCTCAGTCTGGATATTAGGCAGGCCTGTGTTCTCAGTCTGGATATTAGGCAGGCCTGTGTTCTCAGTTTGGATATTAGGCAGGCCTGTGTTCTCAGTTTGGATATTAGGCAGGCCTGTGTTCTCAGTCTGGATATTAGGCAGGCCTGTGTTCTCAGTTTGGATATTAGGCAGGCCTGTGTTCTCAGTTTGGATATTAGGCAGGCCTGTGTTGTCAGTCTGGATATTAGGCAGGCCTGTGTTCTCAGTTTGGATATTAGGCAGGCCTGTGTTCTCAGTTTGGATATTAGGCAGGCATGTGTTCTCAGTGTTCTCAGTCTGGATATTAGGCAGGCCTGTGTTCTCAGTTTGGATATTAGGCAGGCCTGTGTTCTCAGTTTGGATATTAGGCAGGCCTGTGTTCTCAGTCTGGATATTAGGCAGGCCTGTGTTCTCAGTCTGGATATTAGGCAGGCCTGTGTTCTCAGTTTGAATATTAGGCAGGCCTGTGTTCTCAGTTTGGATATTAGGCAGGCCTGTGTTCTCAGTTTGGATATTAGGCAGGCATGTGTTCTCAGTTTGGATATTAGGCAGGCCTGTTGTTCTCTGTCTTTTGGTAGGCCTTTGTTCTCAGTCTGGCATTTAGTGGAGGAGTTGAGTAAAATAACATTACTGTTGTGTTTAGAAGATACAATATTTGTTCTGAATTATTTTTTTTTATTCATGACTTAGTAATAGTATTGTCAGTAAGAAATACAATTTTATGTAGAAAAATAATTGATGATCATTCCAAATCAATCAACGTGCTATTGTGTATTGCTTATTTTAATTATACATATATTCTTTGTAGATGGGTCATATTACTCACCTATGTCGTTCCTTTTCCCATGCAGTATTGTCGTGATGTCTGGAAGTTAAACGACACTTAAATCAAAAGTGGCATTTAGAAGTGGAGCACCAGCAATAAAAAAGATATTAGAGTTAACAACTTCTTGCACAATTTATATCTGTACTCTTACACCCTTCGACGCTTCAAACAAGATAATCGGAGAGTAGAATATGCGTCTGGAGAACGATTGAATTTTGGGCAGAGGATCTTTACTTCCGGGGATGACGTTGACCTGGACAACTCTAGACCTGTAGCCATCGAAACGCGAGAACCACAGATTATCCACTCAGGACGCGCACCGCTGAGTACTAGTCTGGATACCTTCGCTGCATATATATATGTATCCCAACGTTATTAATAGAGACGGGTATCCAGTCTACGCTGAGTACCCGCTCAAGAGCACACACATCAGTTCGGATCGGTTAAAATTTTATTTTAAATAATTAAATCTATGTAAAATTTCTATTTGAATGTTTTATTTGAAATATCAATTTAAATTTTTTATTTAAAAGTTGTATTCGAAATATCAATTTAAAATTTTTATTTAAAATTAATTTAACGGGTCAGTGCAAACTTTCAGTTTGAACCTCCACCTGAAAATTCAAATACAAAATTTGAAATTAAAATTTGAAACGTTCAATTTGAAAATTTTAATTAAAAATCTTAAATATTAGCTTCTATGGTAAAAAACATTCAATCTGAAATTTTAATCCAAAATTCACAAATAAATCACCTACCCCTCTTCCAAATCAACATTTGACTGGAACTGAGACTCAAATATTATCAAATGAAAGTATTTTCAACATGGCAGCCAATTTGGATTCCTACCAGTGCGGGTAGAGTCAGCATATCCTACATTATACTATGAGGCCGAGTGAGGTTTACCAGCACCTTTTTGTTGATTCGAATGAGTTCTCGAGTCGTTGTCTTTATTATACAATCTCCCGCGGTTGTTTAAATTATATCTAGCATATCAGTATCCGAAGTGGGCTGTGTTTGCTTTGTCGATTTCAGCTCGACATCAAAGTAGTTTGATTAGCGAAGAAATTCAAACCAGTCAAAACTTAAACCTCGCAGCGAATTTGCGTAATGAGCTGGCTGAACCCTCTTACTGATTGGTTAGATTTGGAGAAACCACGATCTACCATCAGAGTTATCCCTATATCAATGCCTTGTCATCGAGCTCAGCATGATTGGCACATAATTATGTAGCACTGAACTCAGACATCATCTCGTAAACCCAGATGGAACCAACCAAAGCGTCTTCAAACGTAATCATTGCAAACATATTGGAATACACTGATACAGATAAGTGTGAGCTTTTGATTTAAAAAAACGGGGTTAATTTAAAAAAAACTATAGTTGACTGTTCGTGTAGTCAAGAGGTGAACATTTGAACATTTTTTCAATTACGAATCATGTCTTCGTGTGCTATTGTTTGCTATATGCGTTCATGTGAGGATAGATAAGGCTATATACTTTTCCAACTCGGGGTGGTAACTTCCGGTGTGTGACTTGCATAAATTCACAAATAAATAGTCAGTTTTTATTTTAGCTTCATTAACTGTGTCAACTTTTTTCGAATTCCTTTTTTGTCCGATAGGTGAATACCATTTCAATAGAATTCTGAACACTGACAACTTATCGTTGGTAGAACCCCGGATTGTGATCGAATGCATTTGCGATAAACTGAGTAAGTATGACATGGTGGACATCACAATCCGAGGGTTAAAGGGGCCTCTTTAGACCAAAGTGTATATACACAGGGACCTCTTTATACCGAGGGTTAAAGTATATATACATAGGGTCAGGGTCCTCTTTATACCGAGGGTTAAACTATATACACACAGAGTCCTCTTTACACCGAGGGTTAATGTATATATACACAGCGGCCTCTTTATACCGAGGGTTAAAGTATATATACACAGGGTCCTCTTTATACCGAGAGTTAAGCTATATATACACGGGGTCCTCTTTACACCGAGGGTTAGAGTATATATACACAGAGGGTTCTTTAGACTCAGGGTAACAGTGGCCTCTTTATACCGAGTGTTAAAGTATATATACACAGGGTCCTCTTTAGACCGAGGGTAAAAGTATATATACACAGTGGACTCTTTATACCGAGGGTTGAAGTATATATACATAGAAGGCTCTTTAGATCGAGGGTTAAAGTATATATACATAGGGTCCTCTTTATATCGAGTGTTAAACTATATATACACAGGGTCCGCTTTACACCGAGGTTAAAAGTATATATACACAGAGGGCTCTTTAGACCGAGGGTAAAAGTATATATACACAGTGGACTCTTTATACCGAGGGTTGAAGTATATATACATACAGGGCTCTTTAGATCGAGGGTTAAAGTATATATACACAGTGGCCTCTTCAGACCGAGGGTAAAAGTGTATGTACACAGTGGCCTATTTCGACCGAGGGTAAAAGTATATTTACGCAGGGGCCTATTTAGACCGATGATTAAAGTGTATATACACAGGGGCTTTTTATACAGAGGTAAAAGTATGTATAGACACATTGGGCCTCTTCAGTCCGAGGGTGAAAGTACATATACACATTGGCCTATTTAGACAGAAGGTTAAAGTATATATACACAGGGACCTCTTCAGACCGAAGGTAAAAGTACATATACACAGTGGCCTATTTAGACCCGAGGTTAAAGTATATACGCAGGGGCTTCTTTAGACTGAGGGTTAAAGTGTAGGCACAGGGGGCTCTTCAGATCGAGGGTGAAAGTGTATATAGACAGGGGGTTTTTTATACGGAGGTTAAAGTATGTATAGACACATTGGGCCCCTTTAGACCGAGGGTAAAAGTACATATACACAGTGGCCTATTTAGACAAGAGGTTAACGTATATATACACAGGGGCCCCTTTAGATCGAGAGTAAAAATATATATACACAGGGGTCTCTTCAGACCGAGTAAATATATATACATGAGTCCTCAGACCTAGGGTAAAAATATACAGGGTCCTATGTAGACAGAGGATAAAAGTATATAGGGACCTCTTTTGACTAAGGATAAAAGTATACAGGCGCCTCATTAGACCAAGGGTAGACCAAGAGTAAAAATATACAGGGGCCTCTGTAGACCGGGGATAAAAAGTATACATGGACCTTTTTAGACTAAAGATACAAGTATACAGACGCCTTTATAGACCAAGGATAAAAGTATACAGAGGCCTCTTTAGACCAAGGGTAAAAGTATGCAGTGACCTCTTTAGACTAAGGATAAAAGTATACAGGGGCCTCTTTAGACCAAGGGTAAAAGTATACAGACGCCTTTATAGACCAAGGATAAAAGTATACAGGGGCCTCTTTAGACCAAGGGTAAAAGTATGCAGTGACCTCTTTAGACTAAGGATAAAAGTATACAGGGGCCTCTTTAGACCAAGGGTAAAAGTACACTGTGGCCTCTTTAGAACGATCATAAAGGTATACAGGGGCTTCCTCATACCAAGGGTAAAAGTATACAGGGCCTCTTTAGACCAAGGGTAAAATTATGCAGTGACCGCTTTAGACTAAGGATAAATGTATACAGGGGCCTCTTTAGACCAAGTGTAAAGGTATGGAGTGTTCTCTTTAGATCAAGAATGAAAGTATACAGGGACCTCTTCAGACCCAGGATAACAGTATACAGGGGCCTCTTTAGATTAAGGGTAAAGTACACAGGGGCCTCTCTAGACTAAAGGTGAAATTTACAAGGCCCTCTTTAGACTAAGGATAAAAGTATGCTGTGGGCATACCTAGGATAAAAATATGCAGTGGCCTCTTTAGATTAAGGATAAAAGTTTACATGCGCTTCTTTAGACCAAGGGTAAAGGCATAGAGGGGCCTCTTCAGACCAATGGGAAAGATACACAGTGGCCTATTTAGACCGATGATAAAGGTAATACAGGGGCCTCATTAGACCGATGATAAAGGTATACAGGGGCCACTTTAGACAAAGAGTAAAAGTATACAGGGACCTCTTTAGACCAAGGGTAAAAGTATGCAGGGACCTCTTTAGACTAAGGGTAAAAGTATACAGGCGCATCTTTAGACCAAGTGTAATAGTATACAGGGGCCTCTTCAGACCAAGGATACGAGTATACAAGGGCCTCTTTAGACTAAGGATAAATGTATACAGGACCCTTTTTAGACCAAGGGTAAAAGTATACAGTGGCCTCTTTAGATCAAGGATAAAAGTATACAAGGGCCTCTTCAGACCGAGGATAACAGTATACAGGGACCTCTTCAGACTAAGAGTAAAGTATAGAGGGGCCTCTTTAGGGTTACGTATACAGGGGCCTCTTTAGATTAAGGATAAAAGTATACAGGCGCCTCTTTAGACCAAGTGTAAAAGTATTCAGGGGCCTCTTCAGACCAAGGGTAAAGGTACGCAGTGGCCTATTTAGACCGATGATAAAGGTGTACAGGGACCTCTTTAGACAAAGGGTAAAAGTATACAGAGGCCTCTTTAGAACAAGGGTAAAGTATGTAGGGGCCTCTTTAGACCAAGGGTAAAAGTATACAGTGGCCTCTTTAGACCAAGGGTAAAAGTCTACAGGGGCCTATTTAGACCAAGGGTAAAGGTATACAAGAGCCACTTTAGACCAAGGTTAAAAGTATAGAGGGGCCTCTTTAGACCAAGGGTAACAGTATACAGGGGCCTCTTTAAACCAAGGGTAAAAGTATACAGGGGCCGTTTTAGACCAAGGGTAGAAGTGTACAGGGACCTCTTTACACCAAGGATAACAGTATACAGGGACCTGTTCAGACCGGGGGTGGAACCCATGGGACAAATAATTTTGTGTTAAAAACTGTGAGATTTTTTGTGAATCTATTGATATCGTCAATACATGATGCTCAGAAACACGTGGCAGGTCTACTTACTTCTCACACCCATGAAAATGGCGATACCACAAAGAAACCCCAAGGAAAAGAAAAGAACTGTCACTGTCGATAAGGTGTTCTTCATGTTTTGCTGAAATAATCAACAAAAATTAACGATAATATGTTTGCTAGTCTTGATATAGTGTTTTGGGATATAGTTTACGTACAGAACCTATGTCTAACTCATCAAGTTCACATTTTAAAACGACATAGAAAAATTGCGAATCTAGTCTACAATATAGGCTTTTCTATCAAGATATACTGGTAATACCTTAAGAGAATAGCTGCCCCCTTAGAGGGTCAAAATTGGTCATTTTCTTCATTCAGATATTCACTATTTCCTCTAACATTTGGTAAAAAAATGAAATCAAAATTATAAATAGAAGTGCTTCAATATTAGGATTAAAAATTTAGTTTCCGAGGCACTGGAACAATTAAACAGATTGCCATAGCTTGGGCTTGGTTACTATTATTTTTGTCTGTTAAATTTCCCTTTCCAAAATTCATTTCCCCATTATTGTGGTAAGCTAATTATCTATTAGTCCTACTTATTTACATTAATCTACCCCCTTCTGATCAAAACCATGCAAACATCCGTATTTTTGTTTCTAATTATAACAGTGACACTTCACTCAGACACCCGCCTCGAAGTGATCCACAGGTGTGAACAATTCTCAGCGGAACAAGTTTTAGCAAGTTTTTTAAGTTTAAATTGGACTTTAAACCACCTTGATGAAAAAAAACATAGTGTAATAGTTATCCAGAATAAACAGGAATTCGAGTAGGTTCCATTAGACAGATTAAAAATTTATTTGACAATAGAATCCGAGATTTAAACGTTTATTTCTCGAAAAGTATCCATGCTACGCTTTTGAAATTTGGCATGCTTGTTACTTACATGAGCAGTGTGACTAACGTCACAGGACCTACGAAGTAGAGTAGGCATTAGGACTCCGACGCGAACTGAACTCTTGGAAATCCCCACCCACAGTTGAAATCCTGCCTATATTAAGATGGGCACTGCCCAAGTCAGAATCGCCAGTGATTTTCATCAAAAATCACCAGAAAGTTTCATCAAAAGTAGGTCAGCTCAGAACTTGTTGGTAACAGTCTCCTAATGCGCCTTCATTCCAAAAATAAACAACGATCCCCGATTTAATTTTACAATTTTTTAACTAAAGGAAACAGATTGAATAATAAAAAGTTCAGTAGATTTCAAGCTTTACGTGTGAAAATAAATTTACATCTCTTTAATGGTTTTCAATGCCCTTGTCCAGGGCCAAAACAACTTTTTGAATCGCATTATTTTCCCAACAATATTACAACAAATTCTTATAAATTTATATAGTACTATAGTAGAAAGGTAGCATTTATGTAGTTTACGGTAATTCAACTCAAGACCAACACCTTCTCTGCACAAGATAATAATGATTCTATGTCATTCTCCTGAGCATGACCGGTACAAAGACGAATAAATAGCATCTCTACATCACGTTGTTATCTAGATATATGACACAACACATTTTGGGTATCGGCAATCTGATGAATGTACTATTCCGGTTTTCTTGTTTCACATATTCTATGATGGTTGATCGGTGATTTTCTTCATTGATAAAAATTAAACCACCTCAGCTTCGTTGTGTGAATCGGTCACATTGCTGTGACACACCAACACACTCCGTAGCAGTGATTCTGTATCCCCTAATCAAGGAATCAAAATGGATCAAGATTTGAAATGACAAGAAAAATTTAGACATATCACATCATGATCAAAGTTACTTTATCTAGTTAAATTCTACCCAAAGAAAATAAATTAAGACACTTTAAACATGCCGTCAATGCCAGATGTTGAGTTTTATACAGCTGTAGATCAGGGCTCTGGGTGCATATATCATGTTTCCATACACTTGATGCAGCGGCAAAAACAAAGCCTCCTTGAACAACCTATCTCTATACAGGAAATTCTTAACTCAGAAAATACCATTCTCTCTCAAAAGAAAACAATTTACGCCAGGAAGGCCTTTTTTATTAAGCTAATTTTGTTAGGTAGGGGCCAGATTCAATAATTGTCACGAAATTTCTTTGATTATATCTTAATTGCAACCATGTTTGTTGACCTCAAACCTGACATGCTTGAGATATGTACATGTATAACACACTTTCATTTGAGAGTCCAGACATTCCACCATTCATGTGAACAAATTGTACTCAACATGGAATAATTACATTCACACTACCCATTTCTACAGTATCAATACTATGTTACTATCTGTAGCAGTTGAAACCCAGTAAAACTTAAACAATTAAAACCAGTAAAGAAATTTGTCTGTTGAATAACAGAAAATATGGTATGGAGATTTGAATGAGTAAACTATTAAACAACTTACATGATACCAACAAAATGTCCCAACACAAGCTGATAAATTCCTTGGGTGGTTTGCAGGATGGCTTTGTTTCACCCTCAGAAAACTTTTATCATTGTTGCTCACAGGCTAATCTGAAGGATGATACCACATATTTCTTTGTTCTGTTGGGTTATTGCACCAGGCTGACTTAATTGCTTGATGTAGGATATTTCACCACCAGTGGCAATTTGACCTAAATTTGAAGCCTGATTTGGTCTGTGATGAAATGTTTGGATGTGAAATAGGATACACGTTAAAGGCCACAGTTTACATATATCTATAACAATATACTGACTTGTGTGTATTAAGAATGGCAAGTTGGTAATAGCAGTGTAGATAAATGCACTAACATATGATGGAAAATTAGTATTTCCTATTTCATTATCCCATCACGTTTTGTAATGTGTTATATACAAGGTATACAGTGAAACATACAGCCAAGGGTTCCCAATGGGCATGACAGTGCACTCGCTGAGCTATCAATAAATAATAAAAAAAATAATTATAAATCAAATTTTCATCAGAATTCGGGCAGCTCAGAACTTGCTGGTAACAATGCCCTAGTGCACGTTTATGCCAAAAATAAAGGTTCTAATGTCAATGGTTCTCCTTATTTTGCCGACGAAAGGATTCGGATGGACTGACTGACTCACTGACTCATTACCGGACAATTTGCGATCTGTAGCCTACTTCGTAGGAATAAGGTGATCTGGTAAACTTTATCTCACTTTTTGTAAGTTCGGATTAGTTTTTTATTTATTCAACTTTTAAGACAAACGACCGTAAAATAGTACGTTATTTTTCAATTTATTTTAGTAAAATATCTGTAAAAACATAACCAGGTAAAAAAATTTAAAAAATGAGATAAAGTTTACTAGTTCGAATTGTCTCCTATCAAGGTATACCATCAAAATTGAAACAAGACTAACAGTTTTCATGAAATTTCAATTGAAAAATGGACGCTATTGTTTTCATTTTAATTTTTTAAAATTGGAATATTTTCTACACAGTAGCAGCGTCGGTTATACAAATCATATAGTTGGAATGCCTACGATGTACGCTTTCATAAAATATATAGTTTATTATGGTTATCTTGTATGTTTATTGATACAGACGACAAATTGTCACGGGGGTGCAAAAACTGCCTCTAAGGGGACAGCTATCCTTAAGAGATAATATCCTTCCGAATGTGATGCTGACACACACTTTAAAGTGGTGCACGCAACATCGCCTAATATACATGTATTCTGTTTCCGTATTCTTTCTCTTAATGGTATAAAAGAGACAATGGAGTTATTTACTAACATTATGAATATATTAGTCCGATCTCACTCCAAATAAAACATTTCAAACAACAGGAAATCATTTACATGGTTTTAGCAAAATGCATTTGTACATTTACGTCAAGATAACACTTTCACAAAACATTTTAAATTCTCGCCAATTGAGCCTTATTTACACCTCTCCCTGCACTGTATTATACTGTATATAGACAAGTGTCTATAGAGATTTAATTAACGTGATACCTTACCTATTTACATGTAAAGATCGGGATATCAGTCGAGAGTACTACCTCCATGTTCACCAATATTGTGATCGTCTGGAAAACAAATACCTGATATCAAGTCGGCTACTATTAGGCTGATTTAAAACTTCGGAGCAGAAAGAGACCCTACTCATCTCATCTAGAATATATGTCTTAGGCTATATACGTCAGAACAATCTGTGGGTTTTGATCCACCGTGGAATATTAACAAAAAGAACTTGTCAATAGACACCAGCTTGTACATGAGTCTAGCTTTATCTACATCGATTATTTCTTCTAGCTCTCGTTAGAAAATGTTATAGATTTTGAGTGCCATTTTCATGATGTAGCAGGTACGATACCGGTGCGTAGGCCTAAAAACATATCCCCAATTTCACGTTCTGCCAATATATGATGTCAAGAAACAGTGGAACATTGCAGCATCAAAATTCCTAAAATAGATCGTGCAATGTATAAAATAAAATCCTGCATATTTCTAAAACTTGGGCAGTATAAAGTTGAAGAAAATCAATTGTTCAATCGAGTGTATTCTTTTGGTATTGTATCGTGGCAGCAGATGTGCCTGGATTAACAGAATACAATCACAGATCACCTCTTCAAGTTTGAAATTTCTACGCATGCTGTGAGAAAATAACCCTACGTTTTAATGCCAACTAATATCTGGGTCGTTTACTTTATTATCGTCTAATCAGATATTATAGAATCACTGGTCTTACAGGACCCCATTTTGAACAGAAATTTCTTCTTTTGAAAGCTATCTATGATTTAATGGGTTTTGCGTGAACATCTTGCAATCGCATATAAACTCAGATACTGTGTCGATCTGAAGTCCGATCGAGTGGGATAGGTCAGCTTAAAGATATACGTCAATCGCATTGTGTAGATTCTAACGGCCACCACGTACTATTTCAGCGAGTTGTTTTGTGAAGCGTAGATGGGATATATGAAGAAAGCATACTGAAAATGTTAAATACTACAACGTATATTTTGATTTCCTTGGTCCTAGTTCATTTCCCGTATTCGACAGGTAAGTACACCAATGTCTAAAGAACAAACTATTAATATTATTATTGTGATCAGTGACGTTAATAATCAATACAATTCAATTTCTGATGTACTTTTATTCCCCTTACATGGAATACATGTGTTTATAACGTTTGACGTAAACTTTGTCGTACCGGTAAAGAAAATCACTGCCAAAAACGTTCCAACCCAACGTTTGTGTCACCATAAGGATGTCAGCAGTAGTATAAGTGTATTTAAAGTCGCTGGCGCCTCACTGCGCATGCGCGAGAAAGTGGTGTGCGCGGGAGTGTTGTGCGCAGGTATGACGTCACTTCCGGTCTGGGTGAATGGCGCTTGACCTGGGAACATGATAGGACACGTACTGACCTGTCTGTGGGGGTTTTCCACAATTTCGCTCACCTCCGTGTCTTTTCGATGACGTCCGTGTCTTTTCGGTGATGTCCGTTCACCTGTGAACATGATAGGACATGTACTGACCTGTCTGTGAGGTTTTTCCACAATTTCGCTCACGTCCGTGTCTTTTCGGTACGTCTGTGTCTTTTCGGTAACGTCCGTGTCTTTTCGGTGACGTCCGTGTCTTTTCGGTAATGTCCGTGTCTTTTCGGTGACGTCCGTGTCTTTTCGTTGACGACCGTGTCTTTTCGGTGACGTCCGTGTCTTTTCGGGTATGTATGAGGGTCTTGAGGGAGGCGATTGTATGTGGCGAGTTGTATGTGTTTTTTTCTGTGACGTCGCGTGACATGATAGGACATGTACTGACCTGTCTGTGGGTTTTTTTTCCACAATTTCGCTGACGTCCAGTGGGGTTTTTCCATCGTCACCGAAAAAAACACATACAACTCGCCACATACAGTCGCCTTCCTCAAGACCCTCATACATACCCGAAAAGACACGGACGTCACCGAAAAGACACGGACGTGACCGGAAACACACGGACGTCACCGAAAACACATGGACGTCACCAAAAAGACACGGAGGTCACCGAAAAGACACGAATGTCACCGAAAAGACGTATAAAAGTGGGAATTTTTAGGGCATTGCTGCATTCATTGGCCTGCTTCACCAACCTGCCTCACCAGCCTGAACCACTCTGACGAGAGGAGCTACTTGCCTGAGCCTGACCTCAGCATGAGACGTGGAGAAGATTTTCCAGGGGATCCTCCGGCTGATGCCTTGCCCGAAGACGAGCGTGTGAGTGAACTTTATCGACGTCACTGGAACACGATACGCCATTGTTTTCACCGTCACCGTCGTCTATTGGACTTGTATAATTTCCGATTGGAGGACTTCACGCATCTTCCTACCTATGCCGAGAGTATTTTTACGGACCAAGTGACAGCGTTCAAAGTGAATATCACATTTGGGTACATTTTACGGCACAAAGAGACGGACCAGTTACGGTATTATTATCCCAGTAATAATAGCTATGTGTTTGACCAGCCCTTTACGGTGACGGATGCTATTTCTCTGGAGCCACTCATCGAGCAACTCACTACGTTGGATCCGTTGGAGTGGGCGCGTTTGCAACGTCCTAACACCAAATGGACTGTGGAAACGGTCACCAACGTCACATTTTTCGTTACCAAATTGAGAGATCATCCTATCGGTGCTCCTGTTATTCTTCCGCCTTGGCTGCTCCGTCGAAAAGGACTGTATGCGTTAACGGCAAACACACATGGCCCCTACAAAGACCGGAAATGTCTGTTTCGGTGTTTGGCCCTTCATTTGGACGAGTGTGAGCCCAAGGCTTGTGATACAGTGGCAGATGGTTATTGGGAAGAGTATCTAGAGGCGCAAGACATAGACCCGCGACGGTTCCGGGGAGTCCCCTTCAAGTATTTGGATGTCGTGGAATCGTTGTTCCAGGTGAATATCTTTGTACACCGATTACGACGCGAGGATGACATATTTGTGGCTGAATTGGTTCATCGCTCAACAGAACGGTATGCTTCTACGATGAAAGTCAATGTCTTCGACGACGGTGGGGTGAATCATTTTTCCCTGATCTACGATATGAGCCTGTACGCCCAATCCTACAGTTGTGCCCAATGTCATCGGGTGTTTGACCGTTCTTGGCTTTTACATCGGCACGAGAAGATTTGTGACAATACTGTGAAGCGCAAATTTCCTGGCGGCGTGTACCATAATACGCCCACCATCTTCCAGGAACTGGCCGATGAGGGTCTTGTCATACCGAAAGAGGACCGTTATTTTCCCTACCGGGCGTGTTACGATTTCGAGGCCCTGTTGGAACCCATGGACATGTTCTCAGCGAAAACGCATTGGACGCAGCGCCATATTCCCCTGAGTGTGAGCATTTCCACCAACGTACCCGGCTATGACGCTGCGCCCGTCTGTTTCGTGTCGTCGAGGGACTCCCATGAGTTGATTACCCGCATGATGGGTTATTTAGAGGAAGTCAGTGCGGCCAGTACGGAATTGTTGGTGTCCAAGTTCCAGGACGTACTGGACCTACTGGACGACCGGATTCCTACACCCGGTGTATCGTTCAGCGACGATGAAGAGTCGGAGACGGAGTCAGAGTCGGAGCCGGAGCCGGATAACATTCAGCCGCAGGATGTACCTTTACCTAAGTCGTATGCGGAGAAATTGAAAGCCCGCTTCCTACAATACCTAGGCTAGTTACCTGTGCTCGGCTTCAACTCGGGGCGATACGATCTGAACATGGTGAAGGAATTTCTCTACCCTTACTTGGCCCAGGCTAATACCATCAAGTCCGTCATCAAAAAGATCAATAATGATATGGCCCTCACTACCACGTCACTCCATTTCCTGGATGTACGGAACTACTTAGCTCCAAATTATAGCTATGATCAGTGGGTGAAGGCGTATGACTGTGCACAAACCAAAGGGAGGTTCCCTTACACGTATATATCCACGCTCGACCGCTTGGAGGAAACACAGTTACCACCCCAGGACGCGTTCTTTGACGATCTGAAGCAAGTGAAATGTTCGGAAGAAACGTACCGGGAACTACAGCAGGTATGGAACGACCAACATATGCAGACCTTGCGAGATTTCCTGATATGGTATAATAACTTAGATGTGGTTCCTTTCCTCGAAGCGACCGAGAAAATGGTTCAACTCTTTCGGGACCAAATGCACGTCGACATATTCAAGGAGTGCTTGAGTTTACCGGGTCTGGCTCTACGCCATCTCTTTCAAGATTGTCCCACTTACTTCTCGCTGATACAGCAAAAAGACGAGGACATGTACGATTGTATAAAGCGGAACATCGTCGGTGGGCCCAGTCTTATTTTTCATCGCTACCACGAGAAGGACGTCACCACTCTTCCAGGTGGGGAACCCTGTGCCAAAATCATCGGATTCGATGTTAATGCCCTGTATCTGTGGTCTCTTGCCCAGCCCATGCCCAGCGGTCATTATACGCGCTGGTTGGCGGAAGGTCAGCATTTCAGACCGCAACGCACACCCTACAAACATCTCGCCGACCAGTGGTTGAACTGGGAAGCCTATCGACGGGGAATTTCTATACGCCATCAGACCAACGCCACAGAGAAGCGGATAGGAGATCGCCGACTCCTCGTCGATGGGTTTGCCCTTGTGGGTAGAACACCGACCGTATTTCAATTTTACGGCTGCTATTGGCACGGCCACGAATGCCATTTCAGCGCTGGACGCATCAACCAACGACGTGAGAAATCGGCGGAAGAATTACGGGAAGAAGTCCAGGAGAACGGGGATTACATCAAAGAGATGGGATACCACCTCATCGAAATGTGGGAGTGTGAATTTCACACCAAGTGCCAGGCCCTCCCACATTTACGCCGTTTCCTTCAAGCGCGCGAGTACCTTCTCAGTCGTCGGCGACTCCTGACTCTGCCACAGATGTTCGACGCCATTCGTTCCGGGGACCTCTACGGCTTTGTGGAATGCGACCTACATGTTCCCGACACTCGCAAGCCACTCTTCGCCCAGTGCCCACTCATCTTTAAAAACACGCAGGTGGGTCGGGATGACATTGGAGACACCATGGGTGCCTATGCTGAGCAACACGAGTGTCTGCCTCGACCTCGACGGATGTTGATTGGCAGTATGTGGGCAGAGAAAATCTTGCTGGGCACTCCGCTACTACAGTAGTACATGAGCCACGGCCTGGAAGTCACGCGCGTGTACCAAGTCTTACAGTACGTACTCAACGCCTGTTTTGCGGGGAATGCCGACATCGTGACGTCTGCTCGTGGGATCAAGGTCCGATTAAGGCCATCATCGGGGAATCGTGGAAATTGACGGGCAATGGCTATTATGGTAGAACGGTGACTAACCAAGACAAGCACATGAACGTGAATATCTGTACCACCAAACAAGCCCGCAAAAAGGTGAATTCTCCCCTGTTTCGGTCCGTGGAGGTCATCGATGACGATACATATGAAATCGCTTTAGCCAAAAAGACTATCTATTACAACCTGCCCCTCCAAATTGGATGTATGGTATACCAGGTGGCCAAGCTGAGGATGCTCCAGTTTTTATATGATTTCATGGGTGTGTATTTTAATCCATCAGACTGGCAACTCCTGGTCAAACCCGAGTTACGTGCACAGTATGAGGCGGCACGGGACCAGTGGCTACCTCGACGTGACCATTACCAGTACGACAAGCGGACGCCGGGCCTCTTCAAGTTGGAGTGAAGTGGCGATGCCATGATTGCTCTCTCCTCGAAGACGTATTACTGTTACGGTGGAGCGGAAAACAATAAGTTTAGCTGCAAAGGGGTGAACCGGCGCGATCCGGCCATCGACAAAGCCTTGTACCTGAACGTGCTTCAAAGCCAGGCCAGTGCGAGTGGGACTAACAGAGGATTTCGGGTCGTGGACCACCAGATGCGCACGTACATCCAGAAACGGGATGCTTTCACTTTCTTTT